>JNDP01000854.1:0-45432 GCA_000696975.1 Apophysomyces trapeziformis B9324
AGTATTTAGATTAGAAGATGGAGCAGATGGGCGAGCATCTCCTCTATCGAGTTTTGCTTGTAATGTCATAATAAGCTGCATTAGTTGGCTCTGTTGAGCCATCATTTGCTGCTTATCATCTTTGAGTTGTTGGATAATTTCTTTTAAAGATGAAATCTGAGCATTGAGATGCTGGATCATTTTTAGGTTTTCGTCCTCCATGTTGGTGCACTTTGGTGGTGTACTAGGGCCAAAGTCTGTTGAGGTTTCTATGTTATTTCCTTTGTTTCTAAGGTATAAGTTCTTTGTAGATTTAGGAATCTTGGTGTTGCGATCGGGAATTGCTTCTGAAAGAGAGCTAATGTCGGTTTTGTTGATTTCGAGCTTTCGCTTTTGTCCAGGCGCCAAGGAAACGATGGATTCGCTGTTGGTGGGGTTAGATGCAGTGGATTCACTGATGGATGGGTTGCTTGATGATGTTTCTTTAGTGTTGTTGTTGTTGTTGTCTATGTTGTTGTGAGTACTTCTTTGTGTAACGCAAATTTAGCGGAAAAAGAAGTGGTTGGTTGTGTAGTGTAATGGCTATCACATTGGACTTTGAATCCAATAATCCGAGTTCGATCCTCGGCACGACCTTCCTTTTAAGCCGTTGGTTGGTGTTACACAAGATTTTCGTACATTTAATGTTTTATATATCAGATTCAAGTAACGATACGACAGACCGATCTCTGCCAAGGACTCGAAATGGTAGTCATTTCTTTTTACTTTGGCCACCGCTCAAGAAAAAAAGGTCATGAACTACAAGAACGTTCTTTTTGGCATAGAACTTCATGTAATACACCCAGTTGATCTTTTTATGATGACAGGTTACACGAGCTAAAGAGATCTACTTTATTGTAATTCCGCTTCTGGGTCTTTTAGTCCTTCTTTTTGTCCTTCGAGGGAGCGATGATGGAAAAGAAGCACATATATCTTTTTTTTTTACACGTATTTGTTGGATAAAGGAAGCAAAGTATTGCAAAAGCTCTATTTAGTCTCATAGCAACCTTTTCCAAAATCATCGGGATATTACCAAAAACGGTTCACTTTGCTCTCCGCTTACGATTGATGCATTGGTTCCATACAGATAATCAGGATCGGTTTAACAGGCTTTTTGTACTATTCACTTCTCTTTGCTTTGAGTCCATCTGATGTTATTTAAAGTGAAAAAGAAGAAAGGCTTTGGTAACTTGAATACAATTTGCTGCGCACCGTTAGATATGCATGTGCTGGCCAGAGATTTGGAGAGAACGCCATTTCTGGCGGATCGTAAGAAGAAAATAATATCCTTTCCTTTCATTTTACAGTGCGGTCTCATATTTCTCACAAAGAAAAAGCAAAAAATGCAAGAAATATCCAAACGACAAGAAGGAATGAAACGTGTAAGCACGGAATACAGAAGCAGTCGCAGTGGCCCTTTCTGTCAGCAACGGCATGTCAATTGAGCCAAAGTGGGTATTTAACAAAAACGCAGTTTGCCTCGAGGTTCGACGATCCATCGAAGTTTGCCGAGTCGCCATCAGCAAATGACAGGACCAGCTGACTGAAGTTGGATTCACATACAAAAGACGACTAGGAGTAGGGCTTCCCCTTGACGAAGGTTCAGCTTCTAGTGATAAGATTGATGATGCTTCAGTTTGAATTCTTCTCCTTGTACTACTCTTCGTTATAGTTAGCATTTGCGTGAAGTATTTAAAGTTGAGCGACATATGTTCTCACAATGTAATCATTTGCCTTATTCCCAGTCAATGACAATTACTTTCAAAGAGATATTACAGCATGTACAATTTGCTGATTATAACAAATATGAGTTTTCTTTTTCTCGTCTTACCGAGTGCGAGGCAGAGAAATTACGCGCCTAGCCATGAGTGATCCTGCATTGCGATCAATTCACGGTTATCTGGACATTTTCGAGTCGAACAACGCTAACAGTGAATATGGAGTTATATATCCCACGTAGCTAGCTGCAACCATTGAAACCAAAATCACAGACACTGTTAAGGAAAATCCAGTGAATGATACGACAATACGTAGATAAGGTAACTAAAACAGTCTTGCATTGGATTATTGATTTGCAAGACAACGGATATAGACAAAAACTACCTTGATGCATAAAAGGCAGCACTTCCAAAGCAGTACGCATCGTTAATCAAGGCATAGTCCATATTCAAACCAAGTGTTTTCTGATGGCAGTGAGATACAAGTATAATGATAGAAAACACCTGTAAATGCATGAAAACTAGTTTATTTTTAATGATAGGTAACTGTACAGTCAAATACGACTGTTTCCTCAAGATGGAAGAAGCCGAGATGTTTGCAAATAGTGAAAAGGAAAGACATTGACGGGCTTTTTTTGGCCGTAACTCTGTGTCAGCTAATTTTGCATCGACTGTACTACCATTGTCGTGGACTGAAATGGCAAATTTATTTACCTGTTATTTACAACAAGTCGACATAATGCAATTCCCTTTTGTTCTATCCTTCGGAGAACAACGCTATATGAATTATTATACATGAAGAGAAAAGAGCGCTTGCTGTTTGCGGCTATTTGTGGCAATGCACTCCGTTATGACACAAGGCAAAGGTAACCGTTTTAAATGCCGACAGCCTTACCTCGGAGTGAATTTTTTCCACGCAAGTTTCCCTTTGGAAGATCTTGGTCCATGAATTACCTTGACGATTCAGCTGCACATTCCGCGTCTTCCACGCATGATCATTCCGCAGACGACATGTCATCGTCCGAAAGGAAACGGTTACGCATAACTCGTGCATGGCAAGTCTTTAAAACAACAACATTAGACACAATCCAGCTGATTCTCATTCGCCTTTCCCTTCTTTTTGCTTCCTTGTTCACAGTGATTTTTGCCGACGAAAAAAGGTCAAATGCTATTTTACACCGGGACAAGCATGTACAAACTGCGCCTCATATGGGGTGGCCTGTGAATTCAATGATGGGTAAACACAAGCCGAGCAGCAGAAAAAGAAAACCGGGACATTTTCTTAGTAATCCAGGATTTTAGGGCGAAAAAGCGAGGACCACCGAAAGGGTAAGTGCAAAGCTCATTAAGTGCGCCAAATTTATCATTGGATTACGATAATGAAAGATATATCGATGCATTGGAGAAACGTATACGCAAAATTGAAGATATTCTTGTGAATATGCCAAGAGACGAATCCGACGGTCGCCACCTTGGCCAAACACCTTCTGGGCATGCACCGTCTAGCAAACGTTCATGGGAACAGTGTAATGAGGCTATTTATTCGAGAAAGCAACCCCTGGGAGGCTCTTCCGACCGTGTACAATATCTGGGAGACTTATCAAGCTTCCAATTTTTCTCCAACAAAATGCATTTAGAGGGTAACAACCGAGCAATATGGAAAGGTCACCAAATCCGAAAATTTGGAAAGCAAGTAGTATTAGTGGAGGATCGTCCCGAAGAGAACGCGACTGGTCGCAAAATACCACATATGTCCTATCCAGAATTATTTCCACAGACAGAGAGTATCGATCGTTGGATTTATTCAGTCACTGGTGCCGATCGGCACACAAGTGATCGATTATTGAAAATGTATTTATTTGCTTTGCTACGATGAATGTCTAAACATCGACTCCTAGATATTTTGCTAACGTTCATCCTGTTCTTCCGGTCGTAAACAAGACGGAATTCCTAAAACAGTATCGGGATCAAGCTGATACGTATCCTCCACCTGATCTCCTTAATGCCATGTTTGGCGCAGCCGCACGCTTTGTCGAATGTGAAGCTCTGACGCAAAAGGACAACAAGAAACATCAACCTCCAGAAACTGTGTGGGATGTACCATGGGGCTGGTCTGATCAATTCTTTGATCAAGCACAGACGATCATCTCTTCGTCTGCAGCCAATCCAACTATATCCAAAGTCCAATCCATTATTTTGATTCATAACCACAGTGGCAATCTGGATTCTAAATCATCAGCTTGCTGGCTACTCGGCGGTCTGGCCATACGTTTGGTAAAAACACAAAGTATGAGTTGTCAGTTCATTTAATCTTCGATATTGGTAGGCGCAAGGAATGGGTTTAAACCGAGATTGCGAAGAATGGGACATCCCCGAGAGCGAAAAGCAGACTCGAAAGCGAATATGGTGGGCACTTTATGTCACAGACAGATTCCATTCTGCCTCTTTAGGGCGGCCGATAAATATTCGCGACGAGGTAAGACTACACATTAACCGTTATTAGTAGTCTAACCGAGGAACAGGATAATGATGTCGGCTACCCAGACGCAACAGCAAGCTGGGAAGAAGTTCTTGATGAACCAGAGACGGCTACCGAGATACGTGGTTCACGGTTTCCTTCTGCAGCTTACAGGCCTTCGTCGCTCGGTGGACGGGTAGAAATCTATCAATTATTCATTCAGCTTGTCAAGCTTTCAGAAATCCTTGGTCGCATTTTACAAGGTCTCTATACACCAAAAGCACAAAAAATCAGTCATGATCAAGGCAGTGATGCCATCGTTACTAGGCTGGATCATGAACTCACCGAATGGCGGTTTGGATTCCCCAAAGCCTTGCAGCGAGCAAACTTTGATGATTTTGATGAAACCAAAGGATATCTTGCTCCAGTAGCAGGTAAGTTTTGGATGGGGTTGAGCGGTGCTGACCTTTCCCTAAACTTGATAGCGTCTGTCTTGTTATGCTATTTCAGTCTTCTAATTTTATTACATCGGCCTTTCATTGAACGCATTGCGGTGGGAAAGACGAAGGTCCGGTCATCCTATTCATCATTCCGCATTGGCACCAGCGCAGCTACCCGAGGTATGCGAATAGCTGCCCAGATGACAGTACGGGACTTCTTGATGTTTCCTTATTCGTTCAGTCTGTATCCTGTATTACAATGTTGCTTGATTCACATGTACAATACGAAAAACCCCGACGCACGGATATCATCACCAGCAAAGGCTGATCTTGCCAAAGGGCTTGATCTAGTTGATCGATTACGTCAAATGTCCAATTCAGCTAAAAAGCTGCATACCTTACTAAGCATTATTATGGATAACAAAGACATTGATGTGAGCACCTCTCAATCAGAACAAGATGAACACAAGAAATCAGTGTCAAATGGATCGGAAAACGTCAACGTCAGTTTCGCAACTCGACTCTCGGACGTAGGTCGTGGAATATTTCGCCAATCACCTAAACGATCCACTCCTCCATCCCCCTTGGCAGATAACTTGACGAGAGACACGACTCCCCTTCTTTTTCAGCAACCCACTCTATCTGATAATGCATTTTCGTCATTTAATGATACGTCTGGCTGTATGTATAAACGTCAATTGTTATATTTTAGTATTCATGGTCTATATCTGTAGTACCGTCATCCTCTCCTTCACCGACTTCTATGGCGGAAGCGTTCAGTCTGAAACAATTTGGATTCAACACACCAGGCGATCCGTCACAGTTCGATTACATCCTTCAAGATGTCTCCGCTTTCTCGGGCATGGATTCGCTGCCTCCTTTACCAGCCAACCAGCCATATAATCAACCGATCACGCACACTGGCAGTAGCAGTAGCAGCAAGTCGTTCGAAACGCCAACGCCGATAAACATTCCCTCAAGTACTTCCATATTATCTTCATCCTCTACAATAACACCTTCACAACATATTCCATCATCATTGCCCCTTCCCTCTCTCAGTATGTCGTTGCCTGTCACAACAGCAACCGAAGAAGGCAACGTGTTCCGCAACAACCCAAATAATCCATTTTTTGGGATTCCAAGTTCTATGGATTGGACGGAGTGGAACGAATGGAACCAGAGTGCACAAGGAATGGCATCCTGGCAGCCTCTCCAATAGTAAACACATTATGAATATTATGCATATGAAACAAAATGAGCCAATGTACAGTACGGTCCTGCTTTGCCTTAGTCATATTAGTTTGTGACAGGTCACAAACCTTGGTTATGCTGGTGCGCCGTCAGTTGGCCGTAGCTATTGCGGGATATTCATGAAAACGGCCTACAATAAAGAAACGCCCGCTTCTCTTAAAGTGCATTTAAACGTTCGGTCTTCGATGTAGAGTCATCCTAAGTCACTGAATGAATAGGGACAATGAGACTTGTTATGGTTATAATTGAATCTGTGTATTTATTACGATTCCATAGATGTAATGCTATTTTGCATGAATGAAGGAAATAAAGGGGGAAAATAATTACTAAGATATTTAAAACTAGCACACAAACTTCAGATGCACGTCAATTGGATGCGAGCAACTCAACTGAGGGCGCTGTTCATATTTATCACGCAGGATGTCACGAATGCTGTTTAGTAACTGTTGGTATGATTGATCTGGGTTTTGCCGCAAGGTAGCTATAAGACGTTGGTTAATCAGCTGAGATACTGTTTGCACTGAATTCAGCTTACTGGTGAATGCATAGCTCATCGCTCCTGTTGCTCGACCCGCTTCTTGTGCATCGGCTGATGTCTGATCGTCCTTACAGCTAAAACAACATGTAAGATATTTGTTTCTTTTTCTGATACAGACTAGTAACAACGACTATCTTTACCCAGAGAACATGATAACGTCCGCCTCGGAGCTATTTTTCCGACGCATTTCTTCCTCTACATCTCGGGCATGATACAATTGCTGACCCAAGGAAATTAACGATGAGAGAGCCCCACTTCTGTCACCGGAAGCATAAGTGATGCCTGCTGATAACAAACCCATCCCGGCATCCTTGAACAAATTTTGACCTTTAATGACACCCTTGGTCGAATAAACATAGGGCAAATCTAACGCAGTGCCAGAGTGGCAGCTGTCGAAAATAGCCGTCAATCGGCATCCTGCTGGTAATGGCCTCACCATCAGATCATGCATATCCTACGAATAAAACCGCAAAGTGAGTATCACTCTTACATATCAGACACAGCGCGTTTTTCCCCTTATTGTCTTACATCGTCGATAATTTGGCCCGATTCTCCCTCGTAATTTCTGAAATCTACCGGGTAAATGGTCTCGTCGTATCCGTCATCCTCATCACCGCTAACATCCACCACACGACCGCCATGTCCGCTGTAGTGGAAGAAAAAGGAATCATTAGGCTGAGCATCGTGTACTAGCCACTGAATACACGAAGATAGAAAAGGAAGATGCTCAGTTTGATCACTATCATAGCGATTCCATATTATTTCCTTTGGTTTACCTGCATGGCTGAGAGAATATTAGCGCGCGTAGGAATATATTTTGGATCTGTCTGATCGTCTGTCAAGATCACCATATCTTCCTATAATAATCACAGCATGTTGTCAGATTATCTTTTTCATATTGATTCATGGAAGCAAATTAGAGTACCTCTTTAAAGCCGTACAACGTGATTAAAAAGTCCTTAATGTTACTCACATCATTGATGCAGCCTATTTTTTTTTGTTACAAAAGCTTCGGATTCCAGAACGATCGATAACGCGACGTCATCTGCTTACCACTCAGTTCAGCGTCCGTGCCAAAGTAATTGATACCGATGAGCAAAGCGCGTTTCCGTCCTTGACCTAGTTTCTCGGTTTAATAAATCAGATAGAGCGATTGTATCCAAATGTTTAACTTACAGTTAGACAAAGAGAAATTCGGAGGTGGCTGGTCTTTTAGTTGAGGATGAACATGTAAGTAAAGTTCGTCGTCATCTGACGCAGAAGGTTCAGCATATGGCACTGGTTGGTTTGAATAAAGAAAAATAAGAGTTGTCAGATAAAATATAGTGGAGCTTCTTTTTTCCTTTTAACCGATCTGTGATTCTGTCCTACCAGGTGTGGGCGGAGGGTTATGGTGAGACATGGGCGGTTGAGGATAATTTGGAACGGGATTCTGTAATTCTTCAGGTGTAAAAGGGGGATCATTTTCATCTGATGGAAGTGGATAGCCTCCTATGCTTGTTGTTGTGGTCATGAAAGAAGAGGAAGAGGAATAGTAACTGGATGTCACATATCCGTTTTCACGCTGTAGAAAACATCTTCAGGAACGTAGTCCTTGCTTTTATTCTTGCACTACTATACCTGTTCATAGTAATGATGTTCTTCTCTTTGTGGTGGAGGGTATCCGTAATTATCCATTGTTTCGGTTAAACGAGGAAAAAGACAATGGCTACGCAGTGATGCACCCTTTTTATACCATCGTCTTTTTCGGCTTACCCGCATTCCGACAAATTCAGGTCCCTTGTAGGACAAAGTGAACTATATGACGTATGAAACCTAAGCCGAAAACCATCAAAAACGAAGCTACAAAAAAACATAAACAGAGCATTGAAAGTACAACGAGAGAGAGAAAAGTAACATAAACTTCGTCGGATTGTTTAATAGAAATAACTATTTCTTGGTGGAATGGGTAAGCAAAGGGGTAAGGACCAATGTGCTGCGCTTGACTGATATGGAAACAAACACCGACCGATAATGGTAAGAACAAGCTGAACTGCATGATCAAGTACTTTGGAACCAATCGCTGTTATGCCGCTGGGCAATGGAAGAACTGCGGCATCTTAGAACTGATACGGATCAATGCCACCCAGCAAAGCCATAAACCTGAGCCACCTTTAGACGCAGTGGAACCTGTGTATACCTTGGGTGGCCAAGCAAAGCAAAGTATCAAATGAACACAGAGTAATTGCTCAAACATCTGCTTTCCTTTTATCACCCAGATTCACAACCCTACATTAGCTTCATATGCTGTTAGGAAAATGAATATCCCCTTCCGTTTCCCGCCGATAGTGGTGATAATCTTCGTCTCATTGACGAAGCCCATCGAAGGACATGTCCCATATCCAAGGCCTGCATCGAGAAATACTATACAAATTCAGCTTATCAGAGTTTGACCATACCGTAGAGCAGTATGTCCAACGCTCATAATATTTCAGGAACTGCCATTATCCAATGATAAACCCATGTATACCAAATTAACAACAACCAATTCCATTAAATGAGACATGGAAAGGAGATCACCTAAGATAATAATTTCTACTATTGAGATATTGTTGCAAATAGTACTATGGATGAAAAAAAGGCAGTTAATGCTTTTCAGTCAAATTGAACACCATTGTGTGTACAGAGCACATCACAAGGTCAAGAAACAAGTCTCGTAGAATACATCACATACGAAAATCTGAACTTTTTATTCCCTATGCTACGCAGGACAGGGCCAATACTACGTTTCGATCTATGATCTAACCGCACTACAAAAAACTTAGTATGATACTTCTATTCTGAGAAAGATAGTCTGCATGGATCCAATTGTATTAGCTGAGTGAACACAGTCTAGGAATCATGTCGTCCCCACACTTACCCAAACGTCATTGTTTGGATGAATGACAGCTTCCAGCAGTGTCCGATGCTAGCATGATGTGACTGTCCCACCTATCCCACTTTTGGTTTCGCTCACTGGGCGTTCTTGTTACAGCACTGTTCTCGCACCCGCTGTGAATGTCTTTTCTATGTCTGAAGCCAGGGCAGAATTTAGTCCGAGGCAGGTGAGATGAAGTTTCATTGACATGAAACCTTGCTTTGCGGAAATCTGACTCATTTTATTGACAGCGTCGCATACGGCACCTACGGTCGATCGCTGGTCGGAACATTGTATGGTGGGGTGAAACACATCTAGATCATAATCAGCCATTGCTCGACATTCCTGGAGAAAATGTATTCGTAACCGGTAGCAGCCAAACGTCTAGCTTGGGTAGTAGTGCAGTTACCTCTCGAGCCTCATCTCCATCACCATCGCCTAAGACGAGTTCTCTTCGAGATACGATGCATCAACATCATCAGCAACCCCCATTGAGGTCTTGTACACCATTTCATCGACGAACAGGGTCCTCACCTGGTGATCTCATACCCAATCCTATCGATTCCTCTACGTTGTCCGCGTCTGTATCGACATCAGCCCATGGCATGAAACGTTCTGAAAGTACGTCGTCCATGCGATCCTGCAATAGTGCTACAGTGGAAGATTCGTCAGTGACAAAAAGCGCTTACAAGTCGAAGAAACATAAATCGGTCGTGTCTGAGCGAAGCTTATTAGATGCCTTTGCAACTTTGCATCTAGTTGGTAGTGAATCAGCTTTCTATAAGAGCGAAACGATCCCAAATACTATCAATCCCACCTTCTGTGCTTTGGACATGCCACCGTGGATGGAGGGTGTACAGACTACGGTCGTGGTACGGTTGTGGGTAAGACATTCCGTTCCCGAATCAGCAGCACTAGCTAGTCAGACTCTGGTATCGCGGGGTCAAACCGAGGCGTTCCAGCTGTTGATCGAATGGCAGGTAGATCTGAATGCTCTAGCATACCTAGGGAAAGCAGTAAGTCTGCATGTCTAAATCATGTTGTATGCTTTTTTTTTGACACGAAAAAATTAGCTGAAAAGCATATACGGCTCGTTTCCGGAGAATACACTTGTGTTTGAGATGGATGACGGGTTTTATACCGCGCCAGATATTGCGGTAAAGTCTACTGGTTGAATATCAGCGTTATTTCGTTCCTCATTATTCACGAACGTTGTGTAGTCCAAGGTATTAGGTCAGAGCAAGCGGAATAGCTTTATGGCAGATGTTGATACAGATGCCTCTAGTATCAATACGGAGAGCTCACAGACAAAGGTAGAGGAATAACACTGAAAGTCAAGACGTTTACCCGATTTACTTAGAACAAACGATCTTATACATATAACCATATTGTAAAGTATGTTGCATGTTTTTTCTGTAATAGCATACATATGCTGACGTTTTTTCAAATAGATTAAATACGCTGAAAGATTGCATATTCGATACCCAAAAATCCACAGAAGAAGTCAGGCTAGATATCAATAACATCCTTGAAGAAGAAGAACACCGGTTTCGTTTGGTGAGTTAACGCACTCGACTGAGCTTTTTTATTTATAGCAATATTTTGCTGGGCTAAAGTGACTAATGACTGTAAATGAGGTCAATTATCGACCTCTGTTCCTTTCTGTTGCTTTTCTAGACGCGTGCACGTAACCAACTCCAAAAACAAGTGGATCAATTGACAAGGAGGCTTGCGGAGGAAAAACGAAGACTACAAGAGGGTAATTAGTTGGGTTCTAAGACGAAAATTTTGGACTGATCGACCTTTCAGAGCGGGATTCAATACGGCGGCTACGACGTGAAATAGCATCACGCCGTGAATCTTTAGACCTCTCTGAGGAACGCTTCGAAGCGGGTTTAGGATATCTGGAAGAGAATGAACGACTTCTGGAAAACAATACAAAAATGCATCAAGAATTATTCCATAGGTTAGATAGACGCAAGAAAGAGATTATCGCGGATGTTTTTTCTATATATCCTATTGAACAGGTAAGCAATTCTTCCGTATAGGGTGGCCTATTCTTTGGTTGATCACGTAAAAAAGTCATCGTATGACGATTTGCATCAGTTCTGCATACGCGGGATATACTTGCCGAACTCGGACTACACCGGGTGTGATGACGAGACCATTGCAACGGCATTAGGGTTTACTGCCCATTTGGTATCCATCTTGGCTTTCTATCTTGGTATCCCTTCACGTTACCCAATCACACCAATGGGCTCTCGAGCCACTATACGGGATCCTATATCGCTCATCGATGGCCCTCGAGAGTAAGTGGAATTGCACACGAACTTTGGAAGCAAGTGCTAACTGAAACAATAGTTTCCCATTGTATTCCAAGGGCATTGACCGTTATCGATTCGAGTTTGGTGTTTTTCTACTAAACAAAAATATCGAGCAGGTACGTAATGACGATTTTTAAAGGACGCTTTCCCCAGTCATAACCCCAGCGTCAAATTACTCCAGTTAATGAATGCGTATGGTCTTATTGTTATTGATCTGCGCCACACGTTACCGAACATTCACTACTTTATTCAAGCTGTCCTTACCACTTCAGTTTCCGCCGGCCCGACATCTATCTCAGTTCTATCCATTTCATCGTTCGCCAACGCTGACGCTAGACCTAGGAAAAGGTTACCGACACGGAAAGAGCCAAATGGTCACTGTGAAGATGAACACCATTTAACCCTTCAGCCTACTATCCATATTCCTAAAACTCCACCTTCCCCTTCGATGCTGACACCAACCTTGATCACACGTTCGCCTAAAGCTGGTAGTTCCTCTACCATCATCATCAGCACCCCGCAAGCTATGGCAGCACCACCTATACTGGATACGGTGACAACATCCAGCAGCTGTTGCAAGCCCAATCATTGTCATAATGCGCCTGACAAAGAAGAAGAGAAAGTCGACACGTCCTCATAAGACTAAATGTCACATAAACCATTTAACGTGCTTCGAATGTTGGAAACTTTAACAGAAATGCCTTGCAAATCTGTCGAAGGACTCTTTCAGTTTTGGTTGCCTTCGCTTTGATTCCTAGACCAAGTAATTTTCTTTCTTGTACGAAGCGTTTCCTGTATTTTACATATAATTCTCATGCCAAACACTCTTGATCGGCAATATATAATATATTAAATATCGCTTTTAAGAAAACAACAATTTCGTCCGACAGATTACTCTATTAGAAAGGAGCATATCCACCAGGAGGTACACGAATCAGACTCCACTTGGCATCGTATTGCGACCATGCTTCCCATTCAAGGTCGCGGTACAGCTGTGCACGGATTGTCCAAACCTTTTGAACGTTCTTTATCGTGTCCGCCGCAAGAGATACATCATCGAGGTACTTTTGAACAGACTTCAATGCATTGCCGTAACGAGAGGCAAGACGATCACGCTTAACCTTGATCAACAACCATTCCAAATCGGTTGCCTCTTCCGTTGTCCATTGTTGAAGTGATTTATAAGCAGCTTCAAATTCTTCTCCTGAAGTAACCAATGCCTTATTCTTTAAAGCACGAAGCACCTGTTTCTTCTTTGCGTCATTGACTTTGCGGATCTCCTTTGCCTCATCAGATTCTTTGTCAGGTTGCTGACGGCCAAAAAACTCCAGTAACTGGCGCTGATCAATTTGTCCCAGAATCTTTTCGGTCAAATTTACAATTTCTTTTCCCTTTTCGGCGGTCAGTTTACTGTTGTCAATGATGTAATCAATGCTTCCTCCCACAGATGCCCAGATAGCATCGATCTTGTATTCAAGGAATACGATATCATTTTCTTGGGTCCTCTCCAATTCTGCTAGAAGATTCTGATATAGAGCAGAATCTTGTTTCGCCTTGCGCAGGTACGAAATTTGAAGGTCCCTGATGCCCTCATTAAGCTTCAGTTGGAGCTTTTCGTCGTCAGGTTTCTTATCAGAACCGTTATCCTTGGTAGCCTCTGCTGGGAAAGGAGGAATAGTATATAGGACGCCATATTGCCCTCCGTCAACGTTTGCTTTGGTGAAGGAAAGTGATCCAACCAAGCCATCACCAGCCTTAGCTTCCTTAGGTAGCTGTTGTTGCTCTGCTGCTGCAACGTAGATCACCTTCTGATCCCTACGCTCAAAGGAACCTTTATTGTAAACTGCCTTCTCGCGATAAACGTCGGCAACGTCGCTGTAAGTACTGAAATTGATGCTCTTGATCTCCAGATCCGCCTCGCATACAGTATTTTTCAACTTCTCCAACACATTTTCTTCCTCAGTTGTCAACTGCAACATGATGGTATATTCACCCTTATTTTCCAACTTGATCTTGTGTGAAAACACATCAAGGTATCCGATAACCTTACGGTTGGCATCATAAACTTTTGAAGCACAAAGTCAATTACAGCAAACAAATGTAAGGTTACATACCGATGCCAAATACACCAGCCAGGAAATGTTCGTACAATCGATTCATCACAGTTGGAAAGCTTGGCGTGACAGTAGTAGCTGCATCCACCTTTAATGAGTATGACAGAACAAGAGCATATAGCAAGCGACCGTTGGGTAATGTGTCCCTGTCAGGATGCATAGGGGTAATGGTCGATTCGGTTGGCCGAAGGTACTTGCGTAACTTATCTATCGGTAGCTGTCAATATGTAACATAGACCCTAGTAACCAAGTACTCACTAAAGGAGACACCGATTTCCACTTTATCCTCTCTACGAATAGGAGCTGCTACTTCCAATCTAGTAATCTGTGGCTCAAGATGCACTGCACCGCTTCCGTTAGCAAGATTTCCAGAAAGTTGGACACCATGGAATTCAACAAAGACATCGATAACATGTTTGCCAAGGGCAGACCAGAATTGGGCAAGACAAACCTGTAAGCATTGTTAACATCTGATAGCCAATAGATAAGGAATACCTCCAAAGTCAAACCCCCTTTGACGGCGAACCTCTTGGTGATGACCTCTTCGTTAGAATCAGGGTTACCATAGGAACCGGACCCCAGCATAAATGTATAAGTCTGCTTGTTCTTCTGGCTTTTCTTAGGGATCAGCTGAAGCAAATGAAGCATAAAACGTCCGGGGCCAGTCTCGATGGGAGCACGAGATCTTAATGTGAGCTCAGCATAAGTTGCTCCTTCTGGCACGTGTAGGAAACGTCGGAAAATAGCACCGGGCCCGTATTCGACGTCTTTGAATGCAAGAGAACCGTTGCTTGAAACAATAGGCTTCACTACGGAGACTGGAACACGGAACAATGGACCCTGTTCAGGAGACGCAGTATCATAGCCGAGGACCTCGCCATAATGGAATTTACTTTCGGAAAGAGCAGTAGGATCAACCTTGACCTGGAACGCGTTTCCTGAAGAAGAATCAACGAATGTCCTGGTTGTACGAAAAGCAACCTTACCTCCAGAGTGTAAATATAAATAATCAGGAGCACTGATCCATGACTCTGTCGTGACTAGTGCAACACGTGCTTCGTAGTCAAACTTAGCCCGGTTATACAGAGGATTTGCAGGGTCTTTTTCACCCATAAATGTAGGCTGAATCTTTACAGAAAGATACTGTATTTGACTCGTCTCATCTTGCTCTCGTAAATAGATACCACGCTGTTTGCCTCGTTTCGTCACATTGACCTACCATATCTGGTCAAATGTGCCAAATCAACACGGAACTTTACCTCGAACAGGACGTCCAAGTCCTTTCTATCTTTGTATGTTTCGAGATACTCCCAAGCCTTATCCACTTGGATAAATCCTACATTGAGTGGATCATTCACAGATTTGCTAGTCTGGACAACAGCTGCTTTAAGCCGATGTGGTGTGTAATAGATTTTCTTAGCCTTTAGCGCAGACACTAGGAGCGCAACACAACCACATGCGTTTGGACTAACCATAGTTTAGTCCCAATATAACTCATCTGCCATCCTTACCTCGACATGCTAGTACCATTTTTAAGATCGAGCTTGTTTAGGCCATAAACAGGAACGCTGGTAATGGCACTTCCAGGGGCATAGATATCAACCCCTCGATATCCATCGGTGCATGGACCACGCGATGACCAAGTATAAGGGCTCTCTGCCACTGATTCTAGCAATGCGTATTCCGCTTGCATTTGTGCATGCTTAACATATGCACCAACTGTAATGAAACTCGAGTCCATGCCGGCAGGTGCTCCAATCGAGCTGAAACAAGGACCATCGTTACCAGCGCTGGTCACGAATATGCATCCGGATTTGCCAATGGCTTCCTTAGCCAGTAAATTGATAAAATGACCATCAGTTGGCAAGCCAGATGATTCTCCGTAAGACATATTAGCCAAGTCCACTTGATGCATTGCTAGATGAGCGGCGGCTCTAGTAAGACCTGGACCTGTCTCCATGGATCCCAAGCGCGCATCGCCAATGCGAAGAGACACTATTTGCGCGCCCGGCGCAACCTACAGTAGGAAACGTGAAGGAGTTACTGACATGCTCATAATGATAGATGCGGACTTACTCCGTTCAGTTCTGGTTCATCGGGGAAATTGGCAGCGGTGATACCTGCGACATGAGTGCCATGGCTTCCTGACAATGTAACAATGCTACCACAAAGGTTCAGCGTTCTTCCGTGCTCATACTACATCCATCTTTCCTTTGTGTTCTTCTACCTTAGAAGGTCACCGTCCTGATAAATATTGACCGAGAAATTCAGCAGATCGGCTTCACCGAAAGTGTGATATTGAAATTCCTTTCTGTAGTCCGTTAAACAGGGCTTTCCTGAATAGAGCGAAATCGCTTAATTTGGCAGCCCATTTCCTCCATATATGGCAGAGGTTGCCATATTTGTGGAGCACAGTTAATTCTTACCGCGCAAATCCCCCGATTCATCCACATCAATGACAGCTCGCCAGTCTTTGCCATCGAAGAAGAGGACACAGTCCAAGATTATACCTGGGTCCTCGTATGATTTCAAGAGACCTTTAAGGCTATCTACTCTGGCTTCCAAGTCCGCTTTTTGGGCAAGTAGAGCTTCATCTGTGATAGATTGGTTATTCTTAGCAAATTCGGCAACGCGAGCTTGAGCTTCACTAAGAAGCTTAGAGTGTTTCTGTTCAAAGACTTCACGGCGTTCCTATCTCAGCAAGGTTAGTACTAGCCGCGCTTTCCTAATCAACCAATCTCACTTACCGATTTCAATCGAGAAACGAGCTCTTTTGGGAACAATTCATACGCACGCTTGATACCTATGCGGTATTCATCCGAGGGACAATTCCAGGATCGATCCAATATCAGCTTGCGGCCGCTTAGGCCCTGGATAACTTTGTTATCACCCTCCACAGTAGGCTTAACCTTGGTAGTCGTCGTTACATCACCTAACATATCCCTGTAAATCCAAATCCACTTGTTTAGAAAACATTATACCTCCTCCAGTGCAGTCAACCAAGTCGAGCATCTTAGGTTTGCCATCTGTCGTGACCTTGACACAGAATGAAGATTTTAGTATAACCAATTCGCTATGTGTACACCTAGTACCTGCATACCGGCAGCTCCCGGATCGACACCTGGTCAATACTAATGTGAATAACTGAGGTGCGGTAGTAGGCTGATGCACTTACCAGTATCAAGGATCGCAATAACAGTGTTTCGACCGTCATATTCAGGGTACTTCTTCAGAAACGTAGTTGCCTGGGTATCTTGCTTGGGCATGAGTCCCTGGACAGGGTACTCTTGAATCGGCTTTGCACTGGAGCTCATAAGTGCAATTATAAGAAAGGGATAAAAAACGGGTGTAAGGATGTGAAATAGAGTGGCACCACGCGCGGACGCATCTTAAGCAGCTGGTCGAGTCCGTGGTAGCACGTGAGCTGAGTTTGGCTCTACGCTTAAAACATTGGGTTTTCTATTCATTGAGCGAACTTTCAATTCCATCGCATATAGACTGGCACCCGTGTGCGTGTCCTGTTCTATCCGGGGCAGCACGAAGTTGTGTATAACAAATGAGCGGCAATACTAGCCAATTTTAAATGAATGCCAGCCAAAGAGCTGACTGGGTAAAAGAAGAAATTTCCAGTTAATGAACTGCTTGCTTCAGCTACACAATATTTATCGCTTAGCAGGCATCATAAACCCGTTTAAGATATTGTTGGCATTTTGAAGGGAATAATGATGGGCTCACTTTAAGACCTGGTAGAGAAAGGCTGGGAGGTCAAAAAAACATGATGATGTTCCGCCTTGGTATCATTTCCTATTCCAAATAAGCTAACGATGATTACATTGAGAGAATTTTAATATTTATCAGTTTTAATGTGAACATTGGAGTAGGAGGGAGTGGAGGCAATCAATGAATCTCTTACGCCATTGATATCACGTACACTTAGCAAGGAAAGGAACACGCTTAAACGTGATTTCATCAATGACAAAGAAAGTACATGAAAAATCGGAAAGCCAACAGCGGTCGCGTGCTGTTAAACAACCATATCGTTAGCATGGAATAGTGAAATAATTTATCATTCAACACTTACGGACATCATATCTCATCCAGGGTAAACGCATCCCTGTCTGGGACGCTGATGCTCAACGGGACGAGCCGTTAAGGGAAACACAGAAAGCCAAAAGAGGAAGTCCAAAGAAGGTAAAGAATTTCCTCGAAAGACTATCGGGAGCAGAACTATGCGGCACAGAGTTATGCTATGGTCAAAAGTAGATATGAGTACTTGACCTGAGGAGATCACGAGTAATTGAAAAGAAAAATCCGCACGCCCTTTATAAAAGGACAACATGACCATGACTTCTTTTTTTCAACGACTATCCCTATTTCAATGCAAAAAAAGCGGTTTGGATTAGAAACAGTAGTAGTAGTAAGTACATCAGAGAGTAGCATCTCATTTTCGATACTCATCACCGCCATGGATTACGGAACTCACATTTGTCTTTGTGCTTCAATAGCGCTTGCCCATCCAGTAAAGAAATCCAATAAGTAACGACTCCTATTTGGCAGTAAAATTTACTATTAATGCGAAATAGAATGAGTTATTTCAATGGGGTCTGTTGCAGAATGGTCAAGTTAAACACTCAGAGACGGAAAAGGAAAAACATCGTTATAGGTTTGGATGTAGGTACTGAATGCTTTTCAGCTGTAGTATCGGCAATGAGCAATTAACTTAAAGATTGTGGTGTGGTAATAGAAGAAGTAATTTTATAACTCTACAGAAAACAAAGGGTGAAGATAGTAATATTAGGTATAGATCTATAAGATTTTTCCGTAGTCGCATAATGGCAAGGTATGTGTATTGTCCCTGATGTCATGTTCATGCATATTAAGGTGAAAGAAGGGGAATCTTCCGGACGCATTTAACGCACATACAAAACAGAAGAGGGTATATCAAACGAGGAAGAGATATCCTTAGGTTCTATACGAGAATGAGCATTACAATCCTGGTTAGCATGTTCGACTTGGAAAAAGTAATCCAAATGAGAGACACTTAGTAAAATGCACGTCCCTGATTTTGGGTTATCATTCACTGGGTTCACCGGAAATAATCGGCTGGTGAGACGAGAATGAGTTGTTCCATCCAGTATGAATAATATCAGGCATTGTGATAATATGATATTTGCTATGGTGGACAAAAGATTGCTAGAGCAAAGGAAAACTAAATGGTAACTATTATGTGAATCTTTTGTAAATTGATAGGGCATCTTTGGCTCTATCTCGGTTCATGGGAGCCAATGCACGGCAATAGTTTAGCCGCTCCATTTGCGAACACTCATCATGACCTGGAAAAATTATAAAATAACCCCACGCGTGTTTCTTAGCGAAGCAGGTTTTTAGCCAAAGATGTCTTCATTACTCTATGCTTTGTACGGCTAATACGCTCCAATACCAATAATAAAAATACCTAATTTATTTTCCTCAATATAATAGTGAAATAAAAGCGACACAGCTCGAATCAATAAGCAAACGTAGGTAACGTTTTGGTTTCTGTAATGAGATTATCTTAATTCTCATGCTCGTGAACCCAATCATGGGCCAGTCATTTGCATGACTTGAAATGGGCAGGCCTTAACCGGGCGGGTCAAGGGATCGACCTATGGCTCACTGTGCTGGACTAAGATCTTAACCTGAAGATCCGCACAGTAGGCCAAACATACTAAGGCCCGACCACCAAGTATCCGGTCGCGTTTGGTCATTCCGAGCCCTAGTCGGTAGACGTTTTGAAGTGCTCCATTTGGATATAATATCAATCCCAAAAGTGAAGAAACTAACTATGACTCCAAGCTCTTAATCCCTGGTACGGGCGAATTTATTTTCAGAAAGCTAAGCAATAGATAATACGATCTGTTATTTTAAAACATGGTAGCAACGGAGCACCGAGAATTTCAAAATGCATAACTGAGTCTTTCAGCTGCAAGGTTTAAACAGTCATCTCTAATGATTCAGAGCCTTTTGCAGAGGAAGGCAAGACTTGTGAAGGAAGTCTCGCCTAAGAATGTGCGTTTTCGTCGGGAGTCACCAACTGTGCTAGGCACTCAAGTGGTAATGGAGGCCACATTTCCATGGGCGAGAATAGCAAATGACCAGTGGCGATACTACTTTCTATCTTTAGCTGCCGTCTTCTATCAGTGAATCTGTCAAGAACCTTAAGGGAGCAAGTGTTTTTGCTCAATTACATTTTTGTTCACTATGTAAGCCCACCAAATATTTGACAATGGCTTCTCATAGCTAACTTTTTCAATACAACTCCAATGCTACTATCCAATTATATAAACCAGGGCTGCAAGTATACTATCCATTATATATAACCTGCATATTTTCCTTTAAAATAGTGATAAGTACGTATGGGATGTTTTTACCTTTTGCTATGTTGATATCAAATAGCAGCCCTGAAATTAGGGTAGGAAACGGCGACTGCTTTAACATACATGAGCCTCCTGTTATTCCAGGCGGACGTACTAAATCTGAACGTTTGGTAACTAAGTCCATTTCTTGCAATTCCAGTAGCTTTTATACCGGAGTAGTTAACTAGACGTTTACACCTTCTGAATCTATTGCTTGCCTCGCTAGGGTCAGCATTTTATAATTCAGTTATTATCATGTCTCAGTATTCGCCCAACTACCACAAACCATAGTATTTCCGGAAATAAGAATAGTAGAGTTTACTTAAGAAACGGTTATGGACATTGTTATGAATATTCGAGTAACGAACGGACCTCCATTCATACGTTTGCATAAGTTTGTTCCAGTGCATATACTCGCCCCGTTCTGCTGAAGAAACAAAGCTAAACTTATATTTTTTCCTAGCTAACAAGAAAATATCACCGTCGCAATTTCTTCTGGAAACTCTTTATATGATATGAGCTGAATTCCTTGCGTGAAGGTAGCTTGCTTCCATTTGCGTCAACTTTTTTTATAGGATATGCAACTCCACTCCCTGCTTCATTGATATTCAAGGTGGCATTCTTTAAAATCAGCGGTTCTTGACACTGTCGACCCACATTAAAATTAAAACCTACTCATTAAACAAAATAAAGCTCCTTTTCTTCTAAACTACATTAACACTATGTACTAGTCAAATGGATATAAAATATTCGTAAAAATGCTCGATTCTATACGACTATTACTATAAATATTCGAACAGCAAACAATTATTTGTTTGCTTCAGTTGTGTTGATCCATAACGGCAAGATTATATTACAAGAATCTTTCTTCCTTTAAATAAGGTGACCTAACATTATTTCGTTCCGGCTATTCGACCGTTGAATGTATGAAATACGGAACTAATATTCAAATAATAGCTGATTCAATTCAACACCCGGAAGATCACTATGGCGTCACATAGGTTGAACGAAACTTAATAAGAGATCAAAGCGAACAGTTGGATATGGAAAACGAAGCTCGCTATCAAGAATGCATCTTTCTTCTGACTTTGTTTTCTTTCTAAAATCTACGAAGTAAATTTACACATACTGACAGCATGTGGCGGAAGAAATGTTAAACGGCTCTTATCTTTGAAAACGTAAGGTGTAGCCGAGCAACTTTTTGCCACTCCTATCCCCAACCCTTCCGTTCTTGGTAAATGACGATGGCGGAAACGTTTTCTCCCACGATGTCTACAGTTCCAAACCCAGCTATTTATGCTACGTCTCCGGATCAATAACAAATAGTAGAATGTCACGAGATTATATGCGGAGGATAGGAAACCTGGTAATTGTGTGAGCAAAGATATTCCCTTTTCTAGTGCTAACTTTGGTAATTCTATAATTTTCTTTGTACGTTAGGGACAGGGAAGGCAAAAGAAAAGCGGCACCATGTCAGTCTAAGTCTGCTCGGGTCTTGTTCAGTCAAAGTATGATCTTATAATGGCTGCCAATATTGATTTTCTTCTTTGGTGCTAGATTGTTTCCAGCGCGGAGAAGGTAGAAGCCCACAGTTTCCTAGACGTGTTGTGTATTATTATTTCCACATCCAACAGATTCGAATCAATCAATAAAATTTCTTTATCTGTTTTTACGACGATTGCAATTCAAGCCATCCTTCCCAGTTATTGAAATAACTTGGATAGCTTCAATCATAACTTGCACAGATTTATGTTTTTACTGTGTGAACAGTCCTGTGTATCTGACTGACCAACACTAAGATAAAGGAAACTCTCACGTGCCGATAGACGACATTATAGCGTCCACCATAAATGAGAGGAATCCAAATCAAACAAATCGGAATCAGTGAAGTGTACCTTTCTTCAGTTCGTGATACTTTCAATGTCAACTGTGTTTATCACGTAGATTGTAAGGTACGGTAAAGACAGCAGGTTGACCGCATTTTCCGTTCGCGAAACCAACGACTGTCTAGGTTAAGGTGTAATGATACGATGTAGATTTCATTACCACGCTGTTATGTAAGATATGTATACTGTTTTGTCATAGAACAAGACTGATTACTTGTATATTATCTGCTAAAAGTTCTCGTAAATTAGCTGATTTCACGTGTCGTTTACAGAAAAATAATAGCTGCATTCTGCTTTCTGGAAATTACTGCCTTGTGCGGTGTAGCCCATTTAACCGCACTCCTTCTGCATATGTTTCTGGTTAAAGTTGGAATCAGCTTGAATGTCAACACTTTGTTTTGAGACAAGACCAATCGAACGATCGCCTTTTACTACCTTTTTACCGTGTTATGCCGTGGATTAGTTGACAACATAGAGTTTGCTATCATCGGACTAAGTTTTTACAGCCAAATAGGACAGTAAGTCAAAAGCTAAGAATAAAAAAGAGATGACTTGACAAGAATGGTAATCCGAGACAATCGTTGCTTAGTTTTGCTTTTGTTTGAACTGTACAGAGAGGGAAAAGAATTCTTCTACGCCTGCATGGTTGTGACAATCGGTGCATTTCATAGGGTTTGCACGTCATTCATGAATAAGGAGACCGAAAAGGTTACTTTCTTTAATGTCTCAGACAGTTTGTCGTAGTAAATAAGCACCAAGGAAATAGTAATTGCAGCCATTATTCGCTTTTTCATTTTTACTCAGGTAGATTTCCTTAGTCGTCATTTGTCCATCGTATAGCTTTCAGTCATTCTAAGAATTTGCGTCTCAATAACAATATGGTAGTTGACGTCTTGGGGATAATTTAAGCTTTTTACGTTGAGGATAAGTAGCGATTTTTTCCACCTGTATCCATATCCATAGTTCTACCCTTTTTGCTTTTTTAGCTTTCCGATGCGTGGAGAAATTCAGAAGCTAAATGCTAATTTAAGATAGCATGCGCGTAGTGTAACACAAAACCTGACTCTTAGGATCATGAGGGAATGCCTTGTCGCTTGTAGTTTTGTTCATTTTCTCGTAGAATGGTTTTTTTTCCCTTCTATACAGAACAAAGGTTGGAACAAACAAGGTACAAGACGATTTTACAGGCGATCAGACTCCGCAGAGAATTATAAAAATGAGCGCTTCCATACAAGAGGCGAGTGTGCTGGCTGGATAGGTTAGCAAAATGTCAGTCAGAGATTTCTTCTTTTCAAAGCTTAAACAGGAAATACGCATAGAAAATAAACGATTTCCTTGGGAAAAACGTAAACGTTAGTATGATTTCTTTTTCATAGAAACGCATGTTTCCGGTTTCAATTTGTTTCCCAAACAATCTATATGAGTCTCATTAGCAAGGAAAGAAGGAAGGTTAGGAATGTACTTGTGTTTTTGAAAATTTCTGGCACAATCCAGTCAACGGACCCAGGTTGTATGATTTGTGGGGATACACGTGCCCACAAATATGTTGGCAATAATTTGTACAGCAAACACGCATTGTTTATTGAACGAAAGTTGAGCGCCATTGGAAAATAAAAGCTCACCTTATTAAGGCAGAACCCTTTCTTTACTATGTGGCTCATTAATATATCTGCTATAGGCTATAGCTCATATTTGCTACTCGTGGGACTTCGATATCCGAGTATACACAGTTGATTTATTTAATATTAATGTCCAAGATGGTTACTAGGGCCGTGGGAATGCGCAAACCGTGCCGAATCACCGTATAACAATATTAAATATTACCCACAAAGTCGTAAATATAAAACTTTATACCCTTACACTGAAATAGAAAGCAATACGTTGTAGTGAGCTATCCAGTTGTAAATCAACAAGAAACGGAGCATTCTGCATGCGGACAGTTGGGTTATGCCCTGCTCGGGTTTGAACATAGAAATTTACCCTACTGTTTCAAGAAAGCATGTCACACGAGTTGGGATCGAGCAGAAAAAGTCCAACTTTTTTTTTGCTTTAAATGGAATGCTAAGAGCAAAACTTTCCAATAGCGCGCAAAAGGAAAAGCCCGTTGCATAACTAGTCTTTAACCCCACACTAGGTTATTTCAGCAAATATCCATGTGTTCTTCGAGCTGGTTTTGCTTTTTCTTGGTTTTTGCAGATGACTCCTAATATACAGCACGCAGCTAGATGTAGTAATGCAACGGTATTACAGGATTTGGATACGTGAAATTGTTTTCAGCAAAAAGAAACTAGAAAGAAAGCTGATGGATAGGGAGCATATCAATTCTTGCATGGTTTATCCTGTCAAAGATATGCAGCACTGAAAGCTGGGGCCAATTAAATTTTTTTCCGACTAGCTACCTTCTTTGGTAAATATCCGGTTTAATACCCTTGGAGCTGAAAAAGCGTTTCCCTGTTGAACCAATCACGGGTTTTTCCGAATTTCAGCTTGTATATAAACGATATTCAATTTCTACATCTCTCTTGTCCTTTGCCTAACAGTCAGAGTTTCTTTTTCTCTCTCATATCTCTTTAAAAGCATAATGAACGGTCCTTCTCCCAATGTTGTATCTCAACTGTCTCTCGAAGGCAAAGTTGCCATCGGTATGTGTCGGCCATCTTTTGTATAGGCTCGTCTGAAACCCTTTTTCAGTGACAGGGGGAGCAAGAGGGTTGGGCTATGAGATGATGCGGGCGCTGGCCGAAAGTGGTGCGTCCGTTGCCTGCATCGATCTTCTGTCGGAAATGGGAGCTGAAGCAGTGGCCAACATAGAAAAGGAACTCAATGTCAAAGCAAGCAGCTGGGGATGCGACGTCACTAATGATGAAGAAGTCGCCATGCTGTTTGACCAAATTGTGCAGCATCATGGTGGCATTGATATCCTGGTTACCGCTGCTGGTATCAATCAAGTCTGCCCGGCGATTGAATATACTGCCAAGGATTTCCGTAAAATCTTTGATGTCAACGTGAATGGCACATTCTTCTGCGCTCAGCAAGCTGCTAAGTAAGCTCCCCAATGCAAAACAAACCATAAGCGCAAAAGCATGATTTAATTCCATATTCTTATTGTTCGACAGACATATGATACGTCTCGGTACTCGTGGTTCTATTATTACTGTGGCATCTATGTCGGCGCATATCACGAACAGACCACAAACACATGCGCCCTACAATGCTACCAAGGCAGCGGTGTTACAATTGACCAAATCCCTAAGTTGTGAATGGGCGCCTTACAACATCCGGGTGACAGCTATTTCCCCAGGTTACTTTGATACCGCTATGAATCAGAAAGTGCTGGCTGAGCAAGGCGAACAAGGTGCCAAGATGCGTCAGATATGGGAATCTGAAACCCCAATGGGTCGTATGGGTCAACCTCATGAACTAAAAGGCGTCGTCACTTTCCTTGCTTCAGACGCAGCTTCTTTCGTTACTGGTTCCGAAATCATTGTTGATGGTGGATACACAGCATGGTAACCACAGCCTTATCTCCTCTATGACTTGCGCCGAACTACCTATATATCTCTTCCTTTTATACTCATATTGGATACAATCCCTTCTTCCATCTATACGCGCCCTTCTTTCGCTCTCATCTAAATGCACTGTAAAATATGAATAAATGCTTAAATTTTGTAGCTTCTTGATGTGTTCATTGACACAACTTTTTCTATTGGGAGGGAAGCACGAGAGCCAGGTCATTTAACACTGATATTTGCTTTTCAATGCAAAACTCGCCTCGCAAAACGCTTTGCCCATAATTTAAAGTCTAGCGGCTCTTCAAGTGCTTTCGTCATAATCTTCTCTAATACGCTGTAAGGTTAATGGCCGCAAGCATTTCAGGGATCAAAGGTTGTTATCGAAAGGCTCGCAAACTGTTATTTCCCCACATACCTTTCTTTCCGGTTAAACTACGGTTAGGACAATTTTACAACTAGGTCAACCAGTTACATATATTAGCTAGACCAATAGCTTCCAAAATATGTGCGATGATGGCCTCTCTAGTTATGGTAGAGCTTTTTCGAGAAAATACATACCGATTCTTCACGAATAGCGGGTTATACCAAAGGATTCCGTTTCTGATTATCGCCGATTGGTCAGCGCGAGTCGCTGTGCGACAAGTGTATCGGAGTATGATCGTTTTTACGACAAGACACGCATCCACACATTGAATTCGGCCCAAAATGGCAGCAGCACGATCCTCTGAAGATGTACGAGGAAAAAGCATGATTAACAAGTGGAACGAGAGTGTTCATGTCCATTCTGCATTTAGATACTTCTGGAACCTTATCTATATTTGCGAGCTCATCCTGGGAAAGATATACGCCCGAAACTCATCTCGGCATTTAATATTTGGTTAAATGTTCCGCCTGCAGCATTAGAGGCCATCACGCGGGTGGTCGAGATGCTGCATACAGCGAGTCTAATGTAAGAGATAAGGCCCGTGCAGTTTGGGAATTGTGTTGTCATTGTAGAAGTCTCTCGTATAACTCCTTTTTCCGTCTTTGACTGAATATATAGGATAGACGATGTACAAGATGATTCCGATCTGCGGCGAGGTGTTCCAGTAGCCCATCACATTTATGGCATCCCACAGACAATCAACTGCGCAAACTACGTGTATATCCTGGCATTGCAAGAAATCCTGCAATTAAAACAACCTGAAATGGTTACTGTTTATATGGAAGAAATGATACATCTTCATCAAGGACAAGGCATCGAATTGTTCTGGCGAGATTCTTTGACTTGCCCAACAGAACAAGAATATATTGATATGGTTAATAATAGTAGGTATAAGGGAGGGATGGAAACAGCTTATCGTATTGCAAGATATCTACCCAACGTTTTCTTTTTAAAAAGAAACGAGCGGTCTTCTGAGATTGGCTGTCCGGTTAATGCAAGCAGCAGGAAATGGCGAAGTGTAGGTTTGACTGAAGTGATTCAGTGCGTTTCTGTTTCTTTATCTAAACGAACCAACACACAAAAGGGATTATACACCTCTTGTTAATATGATAGGGATTCATTTTCAAGTACGGGATGATTATATGAATTTGCAATCGAGCACGGTAAATATTTGACATGATGCATAAAAAAGCGAAGAGCGACTGAGTAGCGAGCTTGAGTTACTGTTATTAACATACATATTAAATTTATCTAGTATACACAGAACAAAGGGTTCTGCGAGGATCTTACCGAGGGCAAATTTTCTTTTCCTATTATTCACGCTATTCGATCGGATATGAGTAACCGACAATTACTCAATATTATTGCGCAGAAACCAACGACAGTAGAGGTGAAACAGTATGCTCTTGAAATTATCAAACGTACAGGCACTTTCGAATATGTGCGTGAATTTCTTGCAAAGAAAGAGCAAGAAGCGAGAGAGGAGATTGCCCGACTTGGTGGAAATCCTTTGTTGGAGAAGGTTCTCGATACCCTCAGTGTAAAGGAGTAAGAAAAGCATGATGAAAGATAGAATGACTTTTTCTCTTATTCATCATCGAACGATGACAACTCAATAAATTCACATCTTTTGTTACTGTATAAAAAAAAAGCCAGTGACAATCGAAGACCCAGCGTGACAGATGGCTAGAAGAAGATAGAGAGGGTGTAGTATTGATTTGAATAAACTACGTACACTAAAAGCAAGAGCGTTCAAATAGGAAACGATTGTACTGATTTACCGTTAGACAAAGAAACACTGTTTTAAGTAGGAAAGAAATGGAATATAGTATCCAGATGATTGACTGCCTGGGAAGAAAGATCGTGTAACGATCATGGCACCTCGGAAGCTTACATCGTACGAACAGCCAAAAATAAAACACCTGACAACATTACCTTTTACGGAACAAGCTTCTTTGCCTTAACTGAATCGGGACACAGGAAAATGACCATGCAGAGATGTATGTTGTTAATCGTATCCACAAGCACAAGATGAATAAGATTTCCTGCTTTCTATTTCCGATTAGTTAAACTTTAAGGTCAACTTCAACACTTCGCTATGTCACGTGCATCTCGACTGATTGTTCTTTTTTTAATCCGAGAAGCAGATATCCAGCCCGTTCAAGGTGATGAAAAATTTACCCCGATGTAAACAAACTGTGCCTCCACAAAACAAGGGCTAGTCTGCGCTACAACAGAAACAAATCAGTGCTGATAATCCGCGCGACGGTAATGACAGAATTAAAAAAAATTTGGTTGTGCTTGGATGGATTTACCACTCGAAACATGACGAGTCTATCGGATGATACTGCTACTGTTTTGTTTTTCACTCGACTGGGAAAAGGTATTTTCTCAGCTACTGACGGAAAAGGGACCAGGGCTGCACCTTGACCGGAATTTGGGCGCGGTGGGAAGATATTGGCTTCGATGATTCGGCTCGACCGTCTTGTAGAGCGTTGCAGAGCATCGCTTCTCGATGGTAATTATCGAACGCTTTTCCAAATGAATGAATGCCGTTTCTGCTCATCGGCAGCAAAATTAAATCTACTCTTCAAACTCAAACACTACTTTTTTCTTGGTGTTGGTTGTGGGATTCACCAAGACATAGAAAAAGACCGTTGTATATGAGCGACAGTCAACCTGTTTACGGGGATAAATTGCAGACGCAGTAGAGACAGAATACACCCTTGCAACTATATTATTACTATGACAATCTTACGCTATTCCTTGTTGAATGGAAGGAGAATACCCGCCTCGGTTAAATGGATTGTGCATAATAACAAAGTTTGGCATCCAGTCAAAGCAGAAAAGAGCGTCTTTTCTTCTCAACATGCTACATGTATATTAGTTACTGGATGATTTTTAGCTTAAATAAGGCGATGAAGCTGTTGGTATTATAGCAAATCAAGGGTTATTGTGGATGTGAGTTTCCTCTTGTTCCATAGCGACGACGCCAAACAGGGTCATACCAAGCATTTAAATCCCGCCGTAGCGGACTGCCATAGGTGATAGGATAGGATGCAAAGACGGGTTTGTGTAACCTAGTTATGTAAGCTAGTCGGGGTACACATTTCCGAGTTCACCATAGGGAGGTCTCAGTTCTGTAGAACATGACTACATCATCAGATAAATGATCAGACCAATGAAGTGATTTCGGAGCGCAAGAAGTTTGTTCAGGGTCTCAACTCGGCTTTTAAAGGAACCCAAAGACGGGAAAGAGGGGGAAAAATAGCCAACCGTTCAAACAGGGTTCATCCAGGGTTGTGTGATTATTATCCAACTAAAAAAGAAAAGAAAATTCCCGACGGTAATTCATTGGTTAATTGATATATTTTTATCTCTCGGCCAAACCCTGCTTTTTTCATCTCTTTCTCTCTCCCTCTCTTTTGCACACTCTCACACATACACGATGGAAACAGATACTCTCTTCAAACAGCTCGAAAATGATTTCCTACTCCCTACTGAAAAACTAAAGCCTATCTTTAATGGCTTTATGAACGAATATAAAGTCGGCCTGAGGACTCCTTCAAAGGGTCTGGCCACCATGATCCCCTCTTTCGTAACTAAATTACCTAATGGCAATGAAAGGGGAACATTCCTCTCATTGGATCTCGGTGGAACTAATCTGCGCATCTCCGCTGTTGAGCTCAAGGGAAACGGTCAAGTCGAAGTCCTCGAGTTAAAGCGCTGTCCCTCCATCGAACTAAAGACGGGTAAAGGTTCTGTCTTCTTTGATTGGATCGCAGACGCTGTTGAAGAACTAGTCACCCAAAAAGCAAAACACCTCTTTACCGCCGATCAGGTCACCGGTAAAGAAACTTTGTCACTTGGTGTTTGCTGGAGTTTCCCTGTTGAGTAAGTCTATACCTTTCAATTAAAAAAAAGGTGTAAATATGCTAGAATCACCCTTCTTTTTTTGTGTTTGTTTTGTTGGATTATTTGCTTATTTTTCTATAATTTCAGTCAAACCAGCGTTGCCAGGGGCACTATTTTAAGAATGGGAAAAGGCTTCACATTGGAAGATACGGAAGGTCACGATCTGGCAGATATGTTTCACGAAGCATTCGCGCGAAAGGTAAAGGAAAAAAACAAAAACACAATCACAAATCCGACAAGTTACCAACACCAAGAGGGAATATTTGCAATTCTAGGGTTTGAATGTGAGAGTCAATGCTATTATGAATGATACAGTTGGTACATTGGTAGCTCACGCTTATACCAATCCTCGTGCCCGTATTGGTTTGATCTTCGCCACCGGTATCAACGGTGCTTATCCTGAAGATGTGGCGGCTATTGAAAAGCTGGATCCGTCTCTCCGACGTTCTTATCCGGAAGGAACCAAGATGTTGATCAATACTGAAATTGACATTTTTGGCAATGATTCATATCTTCCCCTGACGAAATATGATCTGATTTTGGACAACAGCCATAGCCAACCAAAATTCCAGCTATACGAGAAAATGATGTCGGGTGCTTATCTCGGCGAACTGACGCGATTGATTGCATTGGATTTTGTAAAGGCTGGCGTCCTTTTCGAGGGTGTCATACCCGAAGGTATGGAAGAACCGTGGTCCTTCCCGACCAAATACATGGGTATGCTTGAAAGGTATGGACACAAAGCCATGAGGATTTTTGCGGTCAACGCTTTCTAGATCTGGAATTAACTCCTTCTCTCTTTTCTATGTTATAGAGACGCAACGGTGAATCACGAGACAAGTCTGGAAATCCTTAGTAACTATCACTTTGCCAACGCCCCAACTTTGCAGGACGTCGCGATCATGACTCGAATCTGCCGTATAGTTGCCACTCGAAGTGCGTCTCTCGCGGCCGTTGCTATTGCATCCATGATCGAACAACAAGAACTACATAGAAAGTCTAAGAACGATATCGTCGTTGGTATTAATGGCTCGACGTATGAGTTATACCCCTTCATGGAAGAACGTGTCCATCGTGCTTTGCGCGAATGGTTCGGTCTTGAAATATCGGACAGAATCAGACTGGAAATTGCAAGGGACGGTGGCAGCATTGGAGGAGCATTGATTGCTATGCTTTGCCGTTCTTAAAGTTCAGTTTTTTTGTCTTCTTTTCTGTTCTCTTCCCTCCCCTTCTCTCCTCCTCCTTTTTTTTTCTCTAAAAAGGGAGGCACGCCTCTGTAGATAGACAAATATAGGATAGTATTGTGACAGACTCTTATTTTATAAAGAATTACAAACTGCTCATCTGGAGCGAACCTCAATTTGAATGATCCATACATTACGGTCAGCGAAAATTGGATTCCCGTAAAACAATGTTTTCTTGTTCGTTAGTGCTGTACCGTGTTGAATAATGAGTATCCCAAAGTACCCAACAGATGCAGCGACTTTTCCAAAAAGAAAGCTGACGCTACTTGCTACAACCATTATTTTTAGAAAACAATCAACAGGATGACTGTAACGTTAGCAACTTTCACCATCTGACTGTTATATGATAGCTTCTAAGCAATGCTTGAGCAAGGTGATGGACCGTGGTTTCCCGCTGTTTGCCATCTATCCCCGCTTTTTCCCTCCAGCTTTTGTTTCTTAGCAGCATCCAAACTGGATCTAACAAGGAAAAATACCCCTGCACAAGATGTTCATAAAGAAAGTTCAACTCCTCATACGTTGTAGCCGATCTCTTTTACATGGATAGGTATTGTCCCATCAAACATGTCTACAATGTAAATATACTTCTTACCGACAAAAAGCATATATCTTTTCATCCCATGCATTAGTTTAAGCACAAAGTTCGTTTTCGGTTTCCGTGCTAATGTGTCACTCGTCCCTGTCTTGATGGAAGTTAGGCAGCAAGTCTGTACTTCCGTTTCCTTTTATATAGAATAAAGACGGAGATAAGAGGTATACATCTATGACGGGTCCTGTTTCTATCATGAAATAGCCGTCGAAATATTCACAGAGAACAAAAATAGAAAACAAAAAAAAAAGGGAGAGGACATGTCAATGCATAATATTCCAGTTTGAAGAAGGCGCTGGCGTTTGTTGTTGGCCCATGTTAACTTGAGATGGTGGTGAGAGATAGGCCGTCCAATCATTCAGTTGAATGCTGCTGGGAACGGACCAAAATGGGTTTTCTGGATGGTTACGGAACATCATCCTTCCTACATCAGAGGATGTTGGTGTCATGGATATCGGTTCACAGGCAGCTATGTTTAAGGTGCTGTCATAGGAAGGTGGTGGTAAAGTCGATGGCATAGGAGCGAGGAAATCGCCAGGGAGATTACCAAACCAAAAACTTGCTGTAGAGTCATAGCTCACAGGAGCGCGTGAAAAAGATGGATACTGCTGCGAAGACTGTGCTGACGGTAAATCTGACCGTAACCGATCTATCGGTAGCATCATTTCTTGAGAATTGGCGAGCTCTTCGGACGTCATAGCTAAAGGAAAAAGGTCAACTTGCAAAATGCTATATCGGATTCCCTTTCTAACTTACCTTGTGAGCTACTCTCTGCTTGCATGGAAGGAAAAAGGCCATGGATCCAGTCACCACTTATCACAGACAAAGTTGGCGTGTCTTCTGAACCTGCTCGCGTCTCCGAGTCAGATCGTGATGGATTCGATGGCGATAATTCATGATTATGGTCTGCCGCTTTCCGCTCAGAACTAGTTGGTTGCTGTTGTTGTTGATGATGCTGATATTGATGCCCTTGCATGTCTTCTGCACGTGCGCTGTTGTTCTGGTCTTCGCCGTCAGACAAATTGCCGATATCGATGGAAATTTTGCGAACTTCAAGTAGTTTTTGCAACACTTTGAAGAGTTGTGTGGCCGCTAAAGAAAGCTTTGAAAGCTTCTTTATCACAGTAATGCACTTGACAAGGCTTGCACGGCCCACGTCTGAGACAAAGTTATCTGCGTTGCCCGCATTATATAGATGGATCAAGAAGGCAGTGAACACGGGATACATGGCAAATCCCCAAGAAACTAAGAGAAAGTCTCGGTAATGCATTTTTTCTGCGATGTCAACGCATCGTGTTGCGGCACTAGTGCAAATACTCAATGAGGACAGCGAAGAGCTTGTCTTGGAGTCATCTTTTTTTTCGATAAATGGTCGATGTAAGAGTATCAGTAGCGTGCAGTATGAAAGATAGATCAATCCTATAAATGCTCGTGAGAACCGCTTTCTGCATTTGACAAAACAAACCTGACATGGAGAGCAAAGGAGTCTGTCCTCGACTGTCCAGACGTCGCGCGGTGATATTGGAAATCTGAAGGGCTGGAGGGAGCGCTGATCGCCATTCCGAAAGTGCGTTGTCAAGATATTTCACTAAGGCATCGCTGCCATGGGCTGCACTGTGTTTCTTTGCCTTAGGTGTATAGAGACCTTGCAGGATGCGGCCGAGGATTTCTGACAACTTTACTACCTGTACAAACGGTTGATAAATTGGGATATCTTCGCCTTTGACTTTGCATGCCACATGGGGCTCGAGCGATGGAAACCGAGGACCGTCTTCGTCATCTGGAGTGCGATCAGGTGGCAGATCCATTACTTCTTCCCAAGTAGCACTTTCCTTTGGATAGGCCTCATCGCAATCCTAGGTTCATAATTATTTAGATGGCTAATTTCCGTGCACTTTCTTTTGGTCTACCTCGTCAAAGATCGTTTGTGGTCTACCCATAGCTGCTGAAAACCATCTATCCATAACATAAACAGACCACCAAACGCGACGGCGGGTCTGTTTTTCGCAATCCGAGACATCCCATGATTCGCTTGATCGATGGAGTCCTAAATCTTGAGCCTAAACATTACCAAAAAGGGTCAAGCTGCGTATAAGAAAATAAAGGGCTTACCATTCTAACTACCTGAAAACCCATCCATTAAGCAGTTTGAAATGGATAAGGTTATGTGAAAGTTACAAGACCAGATCACTTACCGTCGCATTAATTAACCATCCGCTAGCCACTTTCTCATCTATGCTTGCCCGGTGATTTTGGAATATGACTAAAGCTTGAACAGAGGATATGCTGGGGCTTCGTTGATGTTGGAAGAACATCATGACATTATCGAAGAGATTTTCTGACCAACCAGCTGGGATCTTCCATTTGTAATCCAGAATCTCGTCGCCAAAACTTTGACAGGTTTCGATATATCGCACCGCAGCACCATACATAGCATTTAGTAAGGGCGGGGATGGATAACCGTCTATTTCCTCCCTGTATTGTTTCAGAAACAGCATTTTGTTGATCACAGGAAGTCCCGGATGAATATATGCAAAATAGCTGTATGTAGCATTATGGGACAGTAACTGTTGGTTAAACCTTTTAAAAGAGGATTACGCGATAGTTACACTTTCATCAGACGGTCGCTTGTTGCTCTGTCAATTCCAGAAATCCTAAATATCCAATCATTCATTCCTTTGATGGTCTCTCCTGGCTTCAGCTTTCCCAGATGTTCCAGTATCCACAGATTTCCACCTTTTCTACGCTGATCTTCATCATCGGTCTGATACCAAACTAAGTCTTTTCCGAGTCGACGAAATCGAAAGCCGAGTTGAGACGTTACGTTCTTGTCGTCAAAGTTAATCTTCTGAGCCAAAAATGGTAATGCGCTGTTGTCCCCGAAATACCGCGTTGCTTCTCCATTTTGAAAGGATAATTGTCCCGTATCCGAATGTTGTTTTGTTTCTGGCGTTGATGATAGTGATGATTGTGGTTCGTCTTGTTTTTCTGATAATTCGTTGTCGCTCGAAATGACCGTCTGCCTTCGTTTTTTCTTTTTCTTTCGCGGGGTTTCTTCATCTTGGCCCTCTGATAAACCTCCCAGAATTCGCTCCACACGTTTTAACCGATTCTCTAAGACTTCTATATAGCTGAATACCGATAGAGAATGAGCAACTACTGAGTGTTCGGGAAATGGTTTTCCGTTAATTTACCCTTTAGGCGGTCCTCGCTTTTTAGCACTAAATGAAGCAATAATCACATTATTATGGTGCATTGTATTTTCTCACGTTTTCTACCTGTCGTTATATGTACACTCCACTTTGTTTACTAAACAAGATTTACATGCGTTTCTGGATCCATCTGTATCACATTTTATCTTTTTTCGTCTGCAAACGTCGCTTTATGAACAGAATATATATAGAATGACGGTTCACCAGCGGATCCTATATCATGGCTGCTTACCAAGCTCTACCTATTCGTATACGTTTCGTCTCTATCCCGCTATTTACGACAGTAGCTGGATAGTATCCTTGTTGTCCAAACGGTGGCGCTGGGAAAGGGAGTGGCTGAAGTGGTCGTAGTGTATATTGTGAGGGTTGTAGCTGTGAATGTCGAAGGTGTGGTTGTCCTGGTTCTGTTGACTGCGTCTGGTGCCAATTGAAAGGCGCTGACATGGTTGTAGGTCGGAATGCGCAAGATCGATGATCTTCAGAGAAAAAAAAGAAGGAATGGGAAGGAGAACCCTTGTGGTAAAACCAGCCGCACTACCTCGGCCATAAGTTTCTCCGAATCCGGTCGTCTCCACGCTTTGTTTTGTCTTGGCGAACGGGCCATCCGCCGGGAAGAATTAAAGATCAAGTTATTTCAATGCAGCCAGTATCCCTTCTTTCCCCTCTTTATCGTCTGGTATCAATCTATAACAAGCATACAGTGTCCTGGCACACTGTGCGTGACAGGGCAGATTCTTCTCTTTTTGGTATGGTTTCACAAAAACGCCAAAAGAGGCATAAAATGTCCGAGTGGCGACATGGCATGCCATAAAGAGGGAAAGAGATGCATACGTGGAAACATGCGGCATTTACCAGAAAATTGCACAATAACTCCCTCATTCTGCTTCCGACCTTTACTGGCGCCGGAGAAGCTTAACAAAAATAAGGCAAAGTGCATACAAAGCATACTCTTAAGTTTAATGGATCGACCAAGATCATGTCGGTATGTAGCGTTTACAGGGTTTTGAATCCCTATTTCCACCTATTTCATATATTTCGCGCCAATTTATAGGATATATTTGCAATGCTGATACGTAGTTCGTGCCAATTGAAGAATGGCAAATGTGCGTTGTGCTTAAGGACGTCTTGAACTTCGATTCGAAAATGTTGTCTTTATTTCATAAATCATCCATCAACGTAAAAGGTGATGTTGTGTTTCTTTTTCGTTTTTACCCACTGTATTATAGTCATTCATTCATACGAAACATTGTTCCTTTATTTGTGCAGTGTTTTCATTGATATAATATCCATTGATTTCGTATCAATGACTGTGATTAGTTGGTTTCAGTGATCCGAACTATTTACAAACGAAGGGACAAGGGACTTTTTTCACTCTTTGGCTCTGTTATCGAAATGTCCCCGGTGCGCAGTTCAGTCAGTTATACCTGCTGAATAATTTATTTCTTTTTGTGTACCTTTTAGCCTGCATGACCTCTGTCCCGGACCACCTTGGTTCTGTGGGTAACCTCCCTGCAGTCCGCTCGGTAACTGGAAAAGAAATTTTGTCCGGATACCATTACTCTTCGGGGAGGGAAAAGTAACAAGGCATCAGCCTATATCATTTACTTCACTAAGCATAAATGCGTTTCATTTATGCTATTCTAATGGATTTTCTGTCCATTGGAGAACCAAGTGCATGCAAGCAAAATATTATTACCGCCTTACTTGTTAGCTAATGGCGTGTAACTATCCTTTCTAGCGCAGACCTTATCTTTATATGGACGGCACATTTATCTAGACAGCGTTAAAAAACCATTCAATAAGCAATATTCAAAAAACAGGAACACATCTATAGCTGCATCTGTTTCCTTTGATGCTACTTGCCCTTCGTCATGTTGTTATATATAGCTTTCCTAGTACTGATGTTAAAGAGTCAATGAGATCGTACTTTGTTGCTTCGTTGGTTATATGACCCAGTTCTTCTTTTTCTTCCTTAAAACTATCGCACAGGTACACTAAATCTACTTGTGGAAGGAAATAATATATTAATTCTTACGAGGCGATTCAACATTCGAACATACAAGTAAGTTGTCTAGAGAAAAGTTGCGAATATCCAGTATAGCTCAAGCAAACGCTCAAGGAAGACTTAAACACTACGCAAAGACACCTTTCCAAATGCATCCACCAAGCCTTTTGCCTTACTGATCAGCTCAGAGTTAAGGTTGAATCCAGTAGAATTATACCAGCATGTGGTTTTGCCTGGATTGTGCACTTATTTGCTAAAAATCCAATCCGCGACTGTGAGCCGCCTATTATGACAATGCACAATAGGAATGGACTTGTTGATGTTTCTCTTTCTCGCTAGACGTGAAGTATCACGCTTGGCCGGTGATTTAAAAGCAGCCATCTACTGTTCTTTGAAATATTTTTGCAAAAATCAGGAGCGGCAGAAACGACTTCTTTGAGTTAGTGAATCTCTCCAAAAATCAGTTTAAGTACGTACCATAAATGTAACAATCCAAATCCCTAAAGGGAACGCATGTTTGCAGTGGTGATTATTTTAATCATTTTGATTTTGCGATACCCGAGAAAAGATGCTAGGTATATACCTACTGGCCCACACAGTTTGAGAGATCTCGTAAAGATTCTTAAACGCATTGATGTCATTATCCCAAAGTAGAAAAAAGTTCTTTACGATATGATTTGTGTGTGCTTCTAATAAGTAAGCACAAGCTACAGACAAGGCGTTACTGTAGCCTCGAAAACTGCCAAGGGGATATACAATTTCAGAATAGCGACCTCTGAATATGGCGCAGTTGCTCCTGATTTCTTGTCCAGTACCAGCTGGCAAGCGTTGCACCAATAGTTATGGTTCATTTTGTGGTTCGGACATGCAGGCGACCTGGACGTTGCATGAAGCAAATTGCCGCAGTAAACACATGGTCCAAAGACCAAAAGGATTGCCTTCTTATTTTTGCTTTTTCTGTGACATAATCTCTATTTCTTCTTCCAACGTCTTCCTTTTTCGTCTACCCTATTTTTTGTTTTAATTCAATGTATTTAATGACCAGTGCGTCTTGTGTGCTATACCGCGAGAAACAAATAGACGGCATGATTGCATCTTTTACTGCTGTGACTATGTGCTCCACAATCAGAGCAAACAAGTAAGAACAATAGATAAGTTAACCATCAGAGTAAGAATATAGGTACTCAGTGCTTTCTGCTTTCTCTCGCGCTTTCGTATCGCTTTTGTTGATGACAAGAAAAGCATTGGTGATGCACTAAGCAAGCCAATTGAATCCAGTAACGTGGACAGCAACCATAAAGTATAAATAGTCAGGAAAATATCAAATAAAATGAGATAATAAACAAAGATCAGCAAAGGAAAGAATGATGGAGGAAAAGAAAAAGCGACGTTTCTTCTGACAGTTTAGTATAAATTCCAAAAATACTGTACTCAATCGCTTTCACTGTTGATAGCCATCAATGGCCAGACCTTTCTGAAGAAGGTAAATTCCACCCATCATTAAAAGCGATTGACATGTTGTCGTATGTTAACCGTAGCATTCAACTGTATTGGAAACGTAAATCATGTGGTCCTAGCCCTATCTCAAACCCATAATGTGCTTCATCACTGGAAGAGGGTTCCATATGCGAACGTGTACCACTGCAATAATCATAGCAAGATTTTGAACAGAGATAAATGAACATATGGTCGTATACACCAGAGATCTTATAGCAATCCATATCGAGCTTCTGATTTATACGGTAAAAATGCGGAATCACGGCTGCTCCTGAGATATGAAATAAGTTATTTGATGCAAACATGCCGGATTTTGATACAAGAAGTTTGGGGGAGCTTGGGCGGAAGGTGTTCATCGGAAATTTGCACTTTAATGATTGCCATCAAATGACCAATAAGCAAACTTATAGGAATGGTGGAAAAATTGAGACAATTCAAACAATTGGGGAATATAACTGTCTATTGCTGTACACAAAACTTTCCTCTGCGCAAGGATTGGCGGTTATACTATCTGCTATAAGCAGAGGTCTACGTCTGACAATTTAAGGATAAATGAACATTACAGCTGTAAGAAAATTCATAAACAACGAAAGAAGAGCAATTTAATTGCAATAGACTGCTAGTAGGATAAGGAGCACACAGAGAATCAAGTCAACAGCATCACAGAACGAACAACAACGCTTTTGTTGTTTAATACGTCTGCACGTCAGTCTTATTTCCGTTATATTTAGGGTAGCAGTCGCTCTTACCATGCCCATCTCCAATACGCATTTTGTTCCATGCCGCTGTGCATTACAATCGGCTAAGAATAAAGACAGCAAAACACTCCCTTATCTGAAAGTTATTCATTCTGGTTGTATAGGTGGACTTTATCGAGGTGGTACAAACGTCTTTGGTTGCATAAAGTTTGAGCTACTGGCCGCCTCAGACTTAATTGGATATCCCGTTGCGTGTCTCTGTCTTGATCTCGAAAAGCGTCTTTAAAGTGTTAGCATCCATCCCAAAATATAGGAAATTCGCAGATCCATCATCGAAGTGATGGAAAAGAGTTGAACACCAATCTCTTTGATGTATCTACCTTTGTATGCTTGATTATTGTGAGAATGCAGTGACTGTGATAGACCCATCAGTTTTTCTTGTTTTGCTCCATTTGATTGGTTCTTGAAAGACGTTTATCGCAAAATAGTAAGACCATACGACTGTATTATTATTTTTATTCTTGGATCATAGCAGGATCCAGACTATGTATAATAAAATCGCGATTTATTTCTTCGAACCGTTAGCATTCTTGTACTGCGATGGCTCCAAGCTATCCTATTCGCAAGCACAAATGTACTTTTTGAGTGGCGCAAAATTCCCTGGCAGCCATCTGTGAAATCGTCACATGCACGGCAATTTTGTTTTTGGTACGCGCATCAAAAAATTGGAGACCATTCTTATTGCAGAGACGCCATGTCACCAGAAGAGCTGGTGCTGCAATTGAAGCGCAAGGGTACCTTTGATGAGCTACGAAAGCATTTGCTGACCGAGTTCCAAACAGCTGCAAGTTTCTAGTTTCATTTCGTTTTTTTTTGTTGTTTTTTCCTTCTTTTGCCCCATTTTGCTCACTATGGTCTTCCCGTCTTTAGCCCGCCGGCCAGAAAGTTTTGGAGAAAGTGAATGCGTTCATGGAAGACATGTTAGAGAAAGATCCTACATTAATAGAAAAGGATGGACCGGCATTTCATGAATTAGTAACAACCGAGTTGGAAAGGTAAAAAAAAAGAAAGAGATAAGCCAATTAACCATTTTTGTCCGCATGCACTCAATGAATACGTAGAGAGGGAGTGTATAAATCGATTCGGGACGAAGTGCTGGCCACGTTGTTACAAGAGGAATATTACCAAAAACGAGTGGATAAAGAGTTGGATTTATTATTCACGAAAGATACCTCTACAACCAATGACAAGGAGACTTGATTCATGTTAACGTTGTCCCTATTCTCATCAATGCATTTGTACGTAGTTTAGATCCTCTTATTCCAATACTCTGTAATTAGTCATCTCTCTTTATTTCCTTTAGAATAGACAAAAAAGGCTATTTTCTTTCTATTTTCATTGGAATGCTATTGGTCAATTCAAATAAGTTCTCCCATGACGGCCGATAGCCTAAGAATACGATAGCAATTTTATCTCTTGTTTACTATAGTTTCTATTCCACTCATGTATTTGTGCTGATGCAAATGACAAACAAACAGAAAACAAAAAAAAAGCCAAATGGACGAGTAATAGATTAATTTATGAATGTTAAGGCAGATGATGCAAACGCATAAAGTATATTACAAATCAGCAACTTTAACTACTTGTTTTCCGAAGTTTCTTTCCTCCAATACGTCAATAAGCGCAGAAGGAGCTTTTTCAATGCCCTCAGCGATTGTCTCGCGATACTTGACTTTGCCTTCCAACAGCCAATTAATCACACGTTCAGTAAATTCAGGCTCCAGCTCATTATGGTCGGTTACGATAAATCCTTCAATTCTTAATCGCTTTGCTATCACTTGCAGCAGGTTGTGGATACCATCCGGCTTCGGCTTGTTATATTGAGAATTCATACCAGACACAACAATCATATATATTAACACCTGATGAGCTTGCATGCCGCACGACCTGAGGATAATAGCTTTACCTGGCAAAGTTGTTGGCGTGTTCAATAACAGCTTCCAACATGGCACCACCGACGTTTTTAAAGTAAGTATCGATACCCTTTGGACAATGTTCGGCAAGAAGAGCGTCCAAAGATCCGGATTTGTAGTTAAAAGCTGCATCGAAAACCAATCTCTTTGAGATAAGCTACCTTGTCGTCCGAACCTACAGAGCCCACGACGTAGAGACCCAAAACCTTGCCGATCTGTCCAACAAGTTGACCAACCGCACCAGAAGCAGCAGAGATATAAAGTGTTTCACCGGCCTTGGGCTGCCCAACCCGTAAAAGACTGGATGTTGTATAAAATAAGTAGAACTTGTTAGGGATAACGGTTGTTTTGGACAATGTGATTCTTACCCAACATAGGCTGTCAGACCGGGCATACCAAGAACACCAACGTAATGACTCAAAGGAAGTTTGTTTTTCTTGATATCATCTCGCACTTTGTAGCTAGCTTCAGCTTGGGCAGCGCTTAAGCGCGAATATTCCTCATGGGCACCAAAGCCTGTCACTATGTCTCCGGGCTTGTAGTTAGGATTGTTGGATTTGACCACAATACCCACAACATGACTGCTCAATGGTTTGTCTAGCTCGAAGGCTGGAAAATAAGATTCAATACTAGCATCACCCATTCGATTTCGCATATATGGGTCCACAGAAATATCGAGATGCTTGACAATGAGTTCTCCTTCAGAAAGAGGATCTTCCAGATCAATGGAGTTCGTTCGGACTTGCAGGTGTTCGCCATCTATAGGCAGAGCAGTAGGAACCTTTGAAAAAATAATTTGCGTGTTTTTAACCATTGCAGAAGCCAGTTGACAAATTATAACGGGAGAGATCAAGAAGCTTACCATTCTTTTATATCTTTTGATCTGATTGGTAATCTTGGACGTTTCGGTGTTTTAGAGGGGAGGTCCATATTATCAGAGCTTGGATTAATCAGCAATGCATCCATTAAAACTTCAGGTCAGCAAGCATAAGTACATGTAGTATTAAAAGGAGGTCGGTGTTAATCTCTTCTTTGGATCTAAAAGTATGTTGAAAATTTGGTATGATAGCATATCTCTCTTCTTTCTTTTTATGAACAATGGCTATTGGCGAAAACAGTGCAGCTAGATCACACTGTGGGATCGGATCAGACAGTTCGGACAAACATAATGCGGATGATGTGGGGAATCGAAATTTATTTCTCCTCGGTTTGAGGGTAGTACCGATTGTTGTCAACAAGGAGTCTGTCTGGAAGAAGCGATGGAGAATTGCTGCCACATTATGTCTTACTGGTATTATTGTTGCTGGTGTAGCTATAATGATTCTCAAGCCTTCTACGTTCGGCATACGCAACAATAATTCAGGAACTCAAACCACATCAGCTTCCGAAACAGCGATTCGTCCAGGTGTGCCTGTCGATGGTTCCGATATTCTGGATAATTGGGAGTTTGGCAGGAGTGAATGAATCTCGCTAATCGAACGGCTTTTCTAACAGTTCTCTAAATAAAAGTTTGCGTTGAAAAGGTTCAAGCATGCACTAAAAAAAATAGAGCAATTGCATGCCTTTAAAATAACAATCGTAGCAGAAAGCCATGTTTTATTTACGTTAATTTGTTTTTCGTCGCAGGCAGTTTAATAACTCATTCTTAGCTTAGTAATATGGGACTATAGGTTGGCCTCTTTACTTCGTGCCCGAAAGTGTTATTCTTGTCGTGCGACAAGTGAAACCGCATTGCACACTTTTGGTACCGCACACACTCACGCTCCACTTTTTCCTTGTTGCAAAAGTTGCTCCCATAAGTAAAAGTATCAAACTATGACCCGAAACTCTCAGAAACGACCAACTCTCGGAATCATGTTTGTTGCATCCAGGCTCTTCTAAAATTGAAAGGAAAGAAAAAAGTAGTTCAATATATACGCAAAAAAACACATACGGACAACTGCGAGAAAGGATAACATTACATGCTGTTAGCTAATCCCTGTTTAAGTCCTTAATAGAAGAAAAAAAAACAGAAATAGTTTAAAGCTTTCTTTGTCGATCAGCGTAAGATAGAGGTACGATCCCGGAAAATATTCCGTACCGAAAAGACGAATAGAACAAAGAAATGCACCACAAGGATCGGCAAATCATTTAAAGCCATCACCTCATATCGGTTAAATAAAGCAACCGCGTTGAATGTCCGTTTCTTGCACACTTTCCTTGTCCAATTCCATAATTTCTTGACCTTTTTGTCTTTCTGTTTATTAAACTAAAGAAAAGAAAATGGACTCGCGAAATGCACATTCGTCAGGGTATTATGCCACATTTGATCTAAATGATCGTCCATCCTTAGCCATACCACGCCCGTCGCCTCAAGCTTCGATCTCAGCATCGCAGCCAAACCTGTCTGGGCAATTCCCGTCAACGCAGGAAAGCCTGTACAATCAAACTGCCATTCCAGTCATACCACCCAATGATTCCGTTTCGAATGGGCCAACAGGAGCAAAGTCTAAGACCCAAGCACGCGCGTCTCGGAGGACGCGAATTACCAGAGCGTGTAAGATTGGCGATGCTGTGTAGACTTGGTTACTGATTCACTTGGATATCTGCTCACTAGGTGACACATGTCGACGCAAAAAGATTAAGTAAGTGAAAACAAAGAATATGGTCATAATTGGGATTATTCATTCATTGACTGTATAGATGCGATGTGGATACTGCACATCCTTGTACAACATGTAAACAATATGGCTGGGAATGTACCTTTAACGATGTAAGAATCTAAGGCAATGGTTTCACAAAGCTGATCACTAAGTGTAGGCTGCCAAGAAAAGAGGACCTCCCAAAGGGTAATGCTGGGATTAGTAATTCCTACGCTTTGCTACTTTTTTTGCACGTATTTAATGATGACGTTTGAGTATAGATATATCGAGAGTCTCGAGACAAGATTGAAGAAGATGGAAAAACTATTAGGAGAGATGCAATCTGGGGAAGGGGACGACAGTCAAAAGCGAAAACGATCGTTGTCTGAAATCTCCGAGGGCACCTCCGACATCTCAGCCCATGAACATCGAGCATTTGGCCCATCACGACCTAGTGGCTCTTCACCCCGTTCTGAAGGCAGTCGTGTCCTGTCAGCAACAAGTTCGCCTACGTTACCCGCAAATGAACCCATGTCACAGATCCGCTCTAAAGTGATACGATATCATGGTAGTTCTTCAGGATTTTACATGGTTGATAGCATACTGTCAGCACAAAAGGAAGATGGTAAGGGCACAGCAGGAGGCAAAAGCCCGGAAACTGCTGCTGTTTTACAAACTCCTAATGGCATCTGTCGTTTGCGCAAAATGAATGTCTATGACGATGACTTGATGGTCGTACGCAATATGACGGATGCTGAAGATGCTGATCAAATCGCTACGGATAAACAGGAACCGATAGAAAACATTGTTCCCCGACAAGTTCTTACGTCCTTAATACACACGTAAGCGTTTCGTATATTCATGCTAGGAGTGGAAATCTCATGCCCATCCTTTGTTAGCTTTTTCCGTGTACCTCATGTCACATTGCCTCTTCTCGATCGAGACCATTACTTGGAAGCCTTCGAAGGTCGCTCTGCATCGCCTCCACCACCTCTTCTCACTTATGCAGTCTGTCTGTATGCATGTTTCTTGTTACGGTCTGATGATCCAATATTTACGGATGCTGAAGTTGAACGTGACAAAGTGTTTGATACTCTCTTGGCCAGAGCTAGCCATCTTGTTCGAAGCGAATATTTGGTTCCCCGTGTGGCTACGATCCAAGCTCTTGTGTTACTTTGTGCTCATCCTACCTATTCGACCAGTTCGTACCGTAACTGGATTCTTGCTGGCATGGCAGTGAGAATGGTAAGTGCTTGAATGGATGGATAAAGTATAAATGGATTATGAACAAATTGTGACCTTAGGCACAAGAACTCGGATTACATAGAAGTGTTACTACGGTACAGCTGTCGAATGATCTTGCTGAAGCACGAAAACGGTTATGGTATAGCGTATATATCACCGATCGATGGTGCTGTGCCGTGATGGGGCGACCACTTGCAATTGCGGACTCTGATTGTGATGTGGAATTGCCTGAACTTAGGGATACTGAAGGATCAAAGCGCAGCGACTATACCCTTTTTGTTAATTTCGTGAAGTTGTCGGGAATTCTTGGTGAGGTGTTACGGCGTATCTATTCGCCAAAAGCTAAATCGGAAGGTTATAAGACGGCAGCAATGGAACAAACGGTGTTCAGCTTACAGAAAATGCTTAATGAGTGGTTTAACCAGGTTCCTGAAGAATGTCGGATCTCCCAAGGTGACC
>JNDP01000858.1:0-47686 GCA_000696975.1 Apophysomyces trapeziformis B9324
CATGTTTTTGATGGCCATTTTTCTGTGAAATTTATCCGCTTGGTTGATACATATGACATCAATCCATAGATAGCGTATCTTACTGCGGTATAACTCGCACAACTTGATCAGATTACCCTGAGACACCGAGGTGATAGATGCCATGTAATTCGGGGTTTGTGCTTTCCATTCAGGATGGACTCCCCATCGATACGAAATTGCGTAATACTCGGGAACACTGTAATCGAACGGTATAGATATGCATTTGATGTTGTTAAACTCGGATTCGGTTTCCAGAAGTACAATCTCACTCATTGTCCAAAATAGATAGGAACAACAGTGGTGCTAACAGAACCACAAATGAAGTTCAATATATATAATAAAGTTCATGTTGGCTTAGTTCTTATATTACTAGTGGTAGCACTAAACCTTCTTAGGTTTTAGTCCCTGATTCATTCAAGCCCAAGGATTAAAATTCGTAAGAACTAATATCTACAGTCGCATTATGTTTGCAAGGGAAGGTCCTCCTGCGTGTAGCAAGTGTATAACACAAACGAACAGCTTATGCTATCAGTACACCAGACAAAAATAGTACTCGTTTTGCTTATCTATTCCTACAATCGAAAAGTAGTGTCTGCGTATAGTTCATATACAAAGGTTGAATATCCAAACGGAGGATATGAGAGAATTCGCGGTTCCGCAATACAAAGGTAGCGGTGAGAAAAGGAGGCAAAGGTTTTCAGGTATTCAAATTTAAGCACAACGTTTCTATATATAGGCGGTAGCATTCCCTTGTACAAACTTAATGCCCTCTGTATACAAATGATTCGCCCTTGTCTAGAATACATCACAATCCAAAAGCCCTTGAAATGATACACCGATGATTATATATCAAAGTATCACTTTAGCTTATGGTCCTACATAAAATGACAGGACCTGTAAGTCTCCTACACGCTTAGTTCATCCTCTACTTCCTTTCGCTGCTCCTAAGCATAAATGAATCCAGATTTTTATTGTATTTGTAACAATTATATATGTACAATTGATGGGAGGGTTTTCTTAAAAATTGATGTTGCGTATTTCCAGGGAAGAAAGAGGTTAAAGGCTTTTTTTTTTTCGTTTTGCTTCTATGCTCATGCTCTTCCTCCACTTCCGAAACTTTTAATGCTGACTGCTTTGTTAGTCTTGGTATTAGTTACTTTTCCTTTAGATTTTGAATGAGTCTGCGTGGCAGGTACGTTGTAGTATCTTCCTAGCAACATCCTTCCTTTCGCGGCGATATCTTCATCAGGGGGTGGCGTGCCCGTAGCAATAGTAGTATTAGCCGACATGCTTAATGGTGCAGGGCCATCGGTACTGCCAAAGCTATTTCGATGCGGTGAACGGGTATCATGGTCGGGAGCAGTAGGATCGCTCTCGACGGGTTGTGGTTTCGACTTTTTAAATCTAGAATCCAAAAATGAGTACAACTTATTAGGTATCCTGTTTTTTTCTTTATTACCGTCGTGACCAAGGAAGAAGATGACGGGATGATTTCGTTGTTGTTGTTGCTGTTGTGTCTGAACTTGTTTCTTGCTCCCAATTTTCCTGTGAATTGGCAGAATGAAGGGAGACTGCATCCTTTTCCAGATCCTCTTCGTCATCCTTTGAACTCTCGGTCATTTCCGATAGATCATCCAGATCATATCTTCCATGATCCTGGAATGCCATATCTTCAGGAAATTGAATACCACTCTGTGTCGTTAAGGTAGATTCAACCAGTTTTGGGTTCGTGTTTTCGCGGGGATGTCTTCGGATCATCAGTTTCTCTTTAATTAATGCAGTACTGTTATGTAATAATGCAGCGCGCATAAAGTCTATTACCTAAATATCAATATCATACTGTGTCCCCCAATTCATAGAACTGACCTTTTTTGACATTTGATATTAGTTCATACCATGACCATGTCTTATTGCGATATTCGAGATTTGGCTGCTGGAACACAAACTCGCGCAAATCTTCGATATTCTTCTCTTTGGGACCCTTTTCTCGTTTGTTAGTTATACTTAACATGTAGCCATCGTTGCCTTTACCTGGTAACTGAGGCAATGTTTGACGCCGGGTATCTTTACCAAAATATAGGCCTGATTTCTAGATGCTCTTTTCTTCATCACGGTCAAATCATCAGTCGCTGATCTTCTTGCAAGTAACTTATGCTTGGCATGCTTTAAACCCTTCCTTCCTGAACTGGACGGAGCAGTGGCGTAGCCTGATTCGGGAAGAACATCCAAGTCATTGGCATCACGACCGGATCCGTCCGATGATTTGTTACTGTCTGTCGCTGTCGATCGAGAATGACTTCCGTTGGAAAATGAAGCGGATCGACTAGTCGACATTTCCCCGTCTATTCCTCTGTTCTCTAGCAGCAGATTCGACGATGCACTTCGGTGAAATTCAGAACTATCTGCTTCCGATATGGAAATAGCAGGTGCAGTTGCTGAACTAGAAAGTGTCGTGCCTGTCTCTGTCTGCTTCTGTCGCCGCTCAGCTGGGAAAAAGTAGCTTGCCAGCGCCTTGCCAAAGTCATATGTCATCTGCAACTTCAATGGGAACAAATTGATCTCGAGATGCTGGATAACGGGTATACCACCGACTGGCGCAAGAGAAACGAGGTAGCAACGCAGCATCTTGTGTCGCGAAAAATCAGGTACCTTACGGTTATCAACATACGGTCCTAGCACATCAGCAAACGCAGGGGACGAAGTGGTGTTCTTGACATGCAACTGTTCTATCTCCACCGTATTACTGCTGGAATGATCTTCCTTGCTGACGAGTATAAAGTTTGTGTTTGTTAGGTTCCACTCACACAACGGTGTGTCCTGATCGGCCAGCATCTCCCACACTAGCTTCTCCGCAGAGAACACAAATTTCAAGGTTGTCTTTGGTTCATGATCCCCCTTTCGCTGATTGCTCTGCGTAAGTTTGATCGCCTCCATACCAAGGTAAAGTTCCTCGCGAGACTCAAAGAGCGCTGCTCGAATCGATTTATATTCGTCAATCTGCCGTTTGTCGAGTACACTTGCATTTTCTCTATAACGATCACGAGCATCTATAAGACGTCGCACTCTGTCTTGTAGCTCAACAATCTTTTCCGTTGTGTCATACAGGCTGCCTCTGTCAGCTGCCATCATGATCTCGCGCAGACGAGACAGCCGTTCTCTCTTTGCCGGTTCTTTGTAAAGCAACAGATCGACCACAACTTCATAAATGGCGTTGTACTGTAATGAATTGGCCGCCAGCGCAAGTCTTGGAAAGTTTAGATGTACAGAATCGCAACGGTCTTCAAATGGATGAATCTTTGCAAACGATGCCGAGGAAGTGCCAGCTTTAATTCGAAGCGGATTGTACTTGTCGTACTGGATAGTCGCCGCCAACCGGTTTCCGACACGTTGGAACTTATCTGAGCGCTTAACATAGTTGATCAGCATTTCTGGCGGGATCCATGCTAGCCAGTGCTCATTTTCCTTTGCACCATAATGGTTGTCTAGTAACAGATCGACACTGTCGAATTGTTCCTTTTTGGCCACAAAGAATTGCGCATTCTCGATGCTTACGATAGTTCGGTTCTTTACCAACTCTGTCTCCACATCTGGTTCACTTGTATCGATAATGTTGAAGCCTTTGACTTGCATACGCTCGTTATGCATCAGAACAAGGCTGTCTGGATTAGCATCGCTTTGTAAATTAATCTGAGGATTTAAAAGATCGATCAGGTAACTGCTCTTCATGCTGTAGCCTTCCGGTATGCTTTCTTTCTGATCATCGGGATCATTCACATGGTTGGTGCTGGACATCTCTACGCTTTTCCCGCTATTGTTATCAATTCTCACATCCTCTGTTTCATTTGGAGCGTACAGATTTGTGTCTTGCTCGGACAATAGCTTTTCGATCAGTTCCTCCGTCATACGGCTGTCAATACATCTTTCGTTTTCGTCGGGACCAAGTTGTCCGTTGCTTAAAGCGTTGGGACGACCTTGTTGCCGAGCATTCTCGGTAAGATCACGCAAGAATTTTACAGCACGCGCAGACATGTAATATGACAATACCCGCTTATGAGCTTGTAAGTCGAGGAAATGGTAAATGATGTTACGGATCGAATTGTTCCAGAGAATCTGCGGGTTATGAACAATATAACGCTGCTTGAAATGACCCATCAATTCTTCCCATCGTGCCAAGGAGTCTTCACCAAAGATAGTCGAGTCTGAATAGGATGTGTTTTTAGCCCAGTTTCCCTCGGCGACATTTGGCATATTTTGCGTTGATAATTCTTTCAAATAACGTTGTAGAAGGTTTCGCTTTTCAAATAGTATTTCCGTTTTCTCGACAATGGTTCGTGACTATAAACCAAAAATACACCAGATATACATCAGTTTCTATCATTTCGTTCTCTAGAACATACCTCCTGCAACAGGTCTTTATCGTCAGCCCGGCCTGATAATCTGGATTCTACACTATGCAAACGTGCTTGATGTTTGCGGATCTGAATGTCAATATTATCACTGCGTTCTTGCAACAATCCCATTTGCATCCGACGGGTATCTAAAATATTGACAGTAAGAAACAAAACCTGCACATAAGCATTGCCTGAACACTCACCTATTGCCGTCCCTAGAATGCAATCGTGGGTTTCTCTCAAGTAGCGATGTGCATCCACATCGTCACGGTTGGTTTGCTTGAGATAATATATACAGGGCGAAAATGCAAAGGGCAAAACTTGCACTTTAGGAACAATACCTAGAGGAGTACAAACATGCAACTCCACAAAATCATCCTGATCAACCCAATCTGATAACTCAGTGTCATCCACAGGCCTGCGGTCTAAACCATCCATTAGATCGGGGTCGCTATAGGCGCTGTCGAAACTAGCCGTGTCGACCGATCTTGCTGGAGGTTCCGTTTCGCTCGTTTCGGTAGACACACCGGCATATCTAGCACGAACGGCCCTGATGTCGACATTTCGAAGTTGTACTTCAGCCTCATGTATCGGCCAATTCGCCTTGAGCCGCTTCTGATCCAATTTATGATCTGATACATTCGAGAACTCCCTACGCTGATGGATATCGACGCTGAATGCACCAACAAGAGCTTTAAGGCCCACGGAATCGCCAAGATCGTCGGTATGCGTGTCAGAAAACGCAGTATTTTCATCTTTGTAAAAATGTCCAATGATCAACGGACTGACCATGACCTTGTACTTCATGGTGCTCATGTGTTTTCCGAACTTCTTTACCGGTCGAGGATCCGTCTTGGGGAACAGTGCTCCATTGCGCACAGGGTAGCTCATAGCACCACCGAATAGCCTGAACCAAGAGACAAAGTGTTCGAAGAAGCCAGGGCTCAAATGCATGGAATTCATAGATGCGCTTTCAATGTTCACTTTGTTACTTTGCCCTGCAGAAAGCTTGACAATACTAATCGAAAGATGAATGAAATCGGACCGAAAGCCAGCATATGCATCATAATTCTATAAAAGGAAATAAATAAGAAATCCATAACAAATGTCATTCCGTATTTTTTTTACCTTGCTTTGATCGCCCATGCGTGCAACAGCTTGTGGCGTTTTAAACTTTACTTCATAATGCGGCATAAAATGCAGGAACCGACACTTGTGCTCCAAGGGTTTGTCGTAGCACTTGTCACAGTCGGATGCACAAACACGTTCTAAGTGACATCCAACGCCCATGCGTATTCCTCCAGAAAGTTTAAGTGCAACCTTAGCAAACCGTCGCTTCCGTTCCAATTCAACATCCACTTCGGTATTCGGCCCGGGTACCGATTCGGTTGGCAAAAGATGAGGTGCAGTGTATCCGCCATGGACAAGATCAGGTACGCCAAAAGCATAATCACCACTAATAATCTGCAAAAACTCCCCTTGAGGATTATCATGCCCTAACAACCATTCCACGCCTCCGCTCCACACCTTGGCCAAGCCAAATGCATGATCGTTCATATCGTAAGGATCACGTCTTCCCTTCATAACAAACGCGAAATCACCTCCTCCAATAAATGAGATCTTTGTACGTGTATGGATCATGAGTCGAATCTTGTCCCAAAATCCAACCTTGGGTGAAGGATCCACGGGCGGCTTTGTTATATTTTCAAATGTCCGAGATATATCTTGTATTGCTGGTTGATAGGAGTTGGACCAACATATTCGGGACATTCGCTGAGTATGCACTTTAATGTCGACAATCGAATAAAACTTTGGCGGTGAGCTCGTTCGTGCTATTTCGATAAAGTATTCCATGCCAGGCTCTGCTAGGATGGGAACTGCAATACCGCGCGTGGCATCCAGACTACCCAATTCGTCGCCAAAGACATAATCGCCAGAAAGAGTCCAAGTTGCGCCATTTTCTGAACGGGGAATATGTAAAGCAGGAAGCGGATAATCGCGCACTTGCACCCATGTTTCGCCCACATTCCACTTCATATGAAAAGGTGCCAAAAGCGAAAAATCGGTATCCAATGGAATCCCCTTACCGATATTATGCACAAACTGTCGTGTCTCCTCTAGCGAAAAACGTGGTTGATGGACATCTATCGAAAGATCCAACATGGTGCCATTCAGCAAGGGCGGATAACGGGGCAACGGTATAATATCAATACGAAACAAATCTGCAATTGTGTCCTCATCATTTCTGGAATAGTTTTCGTCCAACTGTTCTGAAAAGCATGTTTCTCGATATTCTGACAATCTGAGCTGTTCATAAGCAGTCGTTTCTTTTTGGATAGCCCGCCGGATATGCTTGATCCATGAATTGGAGTTGTGCTCCTGTAAACGCTGCCACGCCTCGTTGACCTGCGTATCTACACCCGACAATGATGTCTTTGCTTTGCTTTGCCCGCCATAAACTCGTTCTTTTCTTTTCTGATCGACCATTCCGCTATCTGGTGCTTGCATCACTGTCTGCGCCTTTGCTTCGAATGCTTCTTGTAACGCATTGCGGTTTGTCTGTTCTTTGAGACCAGTTCTCCAAATCATACGTAGACGCGCTTCGAATGGATCATCTTCGATTTGTATCTCAACTGTGTCACAGACCACTCGTATATGCGGAAGGGAAAGAGGTGTGTTTTTTGCGGTAGGCCCAAAGTACGTAAACGCCATGGCTTTCGTGAGACGCGGATAAAGAGCTTTGACGCATTTTGTCAAATTGAGCAAGTTGTCTATGATCTCGGCAAATACAAACTGATATGGGCTTCTCACATATAGCTTAGATAATGCTAACTGGTAAGTCTTCAGAAGATTGCCAGTTGCGAAATCCACATCTTTTTCCAAGGAAAAGTTGACGCTATCCGCCTCGAGCAGCTGATCCCACTGCTGAGGGTTCGACGAAACCAAGCCAAACAATGTCGCATTCCTAATAGCAATTGGTCGTGGTTCCGAACGATGTTGTGGTAGATCATCCCATTGTGTGCGGAACCCGTCGACACGCAGATACAATTGTTCATTCTCTGGTAAAAGGAGGTGAACATCGTTTCGGTTCATCTGAAACTGCAGCTTCCGAAACGATAAAGAACGCGATCTCTGCCCCCTAGTCGAGGACTTTGTGGAGATGACCGATCTGATATTTTTCAGCGATTGAACGGCCAACAGACAAGCGTAATTGTTCTCAATAGAATATCGTACGCCGCTTTTCTTGACCACTACGCCAGCTGAAATTGCAAACTTTGGCCCCTCTGTCTTTATATCCACAGATGCATTCACGCGAGAAACCCATAATACTACTTCCTCTTTCCGGTCATCTTCTTGCTTCGTACTAAACGATCGTTTGATGACAATTTGCTGTGTGGAACCGCGCAGACTGCCAAGACTTTCCTGCCCAAAGCTTGGTGAACTGTCGTTGCAATCTTCCGAAGCGATAGAAAGAGAGCCACTACTGCGACTATTGCGACGCCACCCATGTTGTCCTGAGGCAAGGACCTCTGAACCACTGAAGCCGAGATTAATCTTGTCAACGTCTGCAAAAACGCGCACGTAGACATCTTTCTCTGGTGTATTATCAACATGTCTTGCTGGTACCTTACGCGTACCTTTGACGCCTTGGTCAAATCCCTCAACGCCAACTGATAAATTCAGAACGCTCAAATTCATTTTAACATGCCTTATCCATTCCCTATTCGATTCATGCTGGCGAGCTTCTGCCTGGTTTTTAAGACCGAGCATAGAGCGCTTGACGTCTTTCAACCAGAATTCAATAGCCAATCGGTCATCCGTAATGATCCATGTATTTACAACGGGTTTGTCCACTACCACTTCAACTTCAATCTGATCGTCATTCTCCCGAACAAGCCTAAACGCATTCCTTGATTCTGTCGTCTCAACCGCCTCTGCCTTTATACGTGTGCCAGCAGCGAATTCCACGCAACTAATCGACAGGAATGCATTACCGGGATATTCCATGCCTTGGCGATTGTGATGCAAGGATATCTCGCTCAACCTTAATTTTCCAGTTGCCGTAAAAAGCCATTTGGTTGTGGATTCCTTCTGTACTATCTGTTCCATTTCTTTTGGTCTCCAGCTGCGTCGAAATAACTGAGTCCATCGATGCGTTTGTCGCCTATTCCGCACATTCAAGTCTACTGTTACACTTTGTTGATCTATGCAGGATGACAGCACGGAAGGAGTAAACAACGCGCTGGCCCGAGCGTCTTGTGCAGTGTATTGCCCTGACATATCTAACACTACACTGGACCATTCTATTCTTCCGCAATAAAGATTTCGCTCGATATCACTCTCTGTGTTGGCGTAGATATTGCGTAGATTCAAAGTCGGGGTATTTACAGTAATGTTGAGGTGAAATTTTGGCACGTTTGTCAACGGTCTACGCTTCTTATCCGAGCTGTCGGTCTTTTTCTTCTTCACAGCGATTTTCTGAAGTAGAAGTGTTTGTTCCATATCCAAAACAAGCGTCGGCTGTTGTATTACTATTTCCAGATTTGCAAACCGCGTGTTCGGACCGACATCCAACGCTTCATCCTCTTCCCCCATAAATTGAGCCAAGCCGCCTGTGTTCACACCACGTTCCATATTCTTACCAAATAAAAGCGTTTCAGATACACTCGCAGACATGCTCATTTCTGGTACGGATACCAACTCCAATCCTCTTTTGTCTTCATCAGACACTGTCCAAATGGCATGCTCGACCGCAGCACCCAGTTTATACGACGGTTTGTGCAGTAGCAGAAAGTCATCGGTCGCTGTGATGGTTGTATTGACAGAACGAAATTGAAGAGAGGATTCTATGCCTGAACCCACAGTATGGTACAATTTAATATTAGTAATCGTCGCAGAGATAGAGCGTATCAATTGCACCAGTCTTGTCGCTTTCTTGGACTCCTTCTTCTTCGTCCTTTTCGTCACTGATCGTTTCATCGGCAGGGCTTTTTTCAAACTAGCTATTTGGTCTAGTTTAAGTTGGACTCCTTCCGTATGCATACTGATATCCACATCTTTAAGTGTCACACATCCTGCTGAAAGGTGGCATGCAATGGCAAGGCGCACGCCCGTTGGTAGCTGAAACAAGTCATCACAAACGATAGGACCTATTCGGACATGAATTTCGAAAAACTTCTCCCTGAATAGGTGACCCGCCCGCTTCAACGAATGCCTTTGATGTTGTCGCGCATGGAGTGAGATTGCATTTCTATCCTCTTCCATATCCAATTGTTTTTTCACCACAGCCGCAAAGAGCACGGAATCCAGTCCGATATTATCTATTCGTAAAGCATGCTCTGATCCCAACCTGACCGAGAACTTCTCTAATCGAAAGTCGACGTAGTTGGCCAAACCAGCCATGATGAACTGGGCTGGCAGTGCTGAAGTGAATTTCAGCACCGGCTTGACGAGTGAAAACGAATACCACCACGGTATTTGTTTGAGTGAATCGCCTACGACTTTTGAAAGACGGCGATTGAGACCACCTGTAGCCGAGTAAGTGGAAGACTGACGTCGCCCTTCGTCGTGGTTATCACTGTTATCGTCTTTTTGGTTTTGTTCATCAGCCTTCTCCTCTTCATTTTCCTCTTTCCGTAGCGCAGCTGCCAGATCGTGAATCCTGACATGGAAGTCTTCCACAAGAATAGTAATCCAGGCGGACGATGATGGAGATGTAGGTCGTTTTAGACGTATTTTTAGTTTTCCAACGGCGATCGACCACACGTCATAAGCATCATGGGTTCCACGGTAATGAATGTCGCTGATGGAAAAGAATCCGAGTCTGCCGAACTGCAGGTGAAAGCGTAATTCCAGAATCCAGTGGAAAAGGTAGTGTGCACCCAGTAATAGCAAGAGTACTACCGCATATTGATATATGCTGAGAGACATGACAAGGGCGTCTCACACAAACAGGACTTGAATTAGTCGAGAAGTCCTTGGAGGAGAAGAGAAACGAGGAAAGAGAGCAAGAGAATGGAGAAAATAGAACCAGAGGCATGATTTCCAAAAAAGGTCATGACGGAGGTGACACGACAACACGTTTTTTTGGGTGGGGCTGGAAATAAGCGCACCGTTCCCTTATGTCCCCCCAAGGTTCATGCCATCTTCGGCCCATCAAACATGTGTATCTTTCTATGAGGAAACCAAGAAGAAGCGACTCATTATCCATTCAGACATACAGCAAGAAAGCATACATAAAAGCTACAAGGAGAGAACAAAGGGGCGTGTGTGTGTGTGTAATGTTTTCCTGTTGGTGTCTGTTTCTTTCTCTCTTAATGACTAATCGGGGATTTAACCAATGGACCCCCAGGTGCGGTAAATGCGTCGTACAAAACGCAGTAAAAAAAAAAAGAAAAGCCAATGCTTGAACCAGCCACACGTAATGGACATACATTAATGCTGTACTTAAATGTTCTATTCTTACAGGGGCACAATAGCCAACGGATTATCGATGGTATGATTACGAAGTATGTGCTCAGCCCATAGTAATGCTTCAAACGAAAATACGCTTGGGTCGAACACATCTGGAAATGCCTCTGAGAAACTAGGAAATAGAGAATCGTAAAGGTCTTGCAGTTCCATGACGGATTCTTCTTCCTCTTGCCCTGTACAACTATAAGAGAAGACTTAAATATCAACTTACCCCACTTTTCTTCCTCCCCTCCCTCTCCCCCTTTTCCCCCAAAAGGAAAGATTGTCTACCTTTTTTCGGCTTGTCGGAAGAAAGATTGCCATGGACTCTTTGGTTTGGATCGTTCATATATCAATGCCAACATCACTATCACATCATCCTCTTCATCTTCGAACAATTGTTCTATCGCGGATCGGAACTTTTTATCCCGAAGTAACTTCTTCGGTGTGATGACAACGTCATCGAGGGGTACCCACGGGTCAGATTCAATGGCTTCGTACACGCGTGTTCTCTCCGGGTTTTGTATGCTTAGCAGAGGAGTTGCAGCAAGCGAGTTGTCTTTTAAATCGCGAGCCATCTTCTTTAAAACTGTTTGCTTCATTTCCTCGATTATCTTTCTCACAGAGTGAAGTACATCAGCTTGTCCTAAACCAAAAGACATCAGTACAAAAGGGACAGTCTTCTTTTTTTATGGGTTAAAGTAATTTTACCATCTCGATACATCAGAGCATACTTTTGCCACCATGTTGCGTTCTGTCGATCTAACGCCACCTTTTGGATCGCGTGCAATCGGGTTGTCAACAAGTTGTTTGTCATGATCAGCATGGCTAACTCATTTCGGTAACAGACAAAGTCGAGCAAATTTGTGTTTGTGCATGTTGCATAAGATGTCACTTCAGTATCCGTCATCACAAGAACGCGCATCAGTTTCAGAAATGAGTCAGGGATATGACTTCGATGTACATAGTGGATTAAAGGATCCTCATTGCCCGATGCCACTTGACATTGCTGTAGTATAGCCATCTTTTCTTGATAGTTTGGATCCCGAGAGAAATTGGGTTTCAAGGCAACGTGATCATGTTCATTAAACTTTTTCTGGGCGTCAGCAAACTAACTCTGTTTCTTTCTCTCCCATTACGCCTGGTTGCATACCTCGAAACAGAATCCATAACCTAGTAACACTAGATAGAAACGGAACGGAATCAGCACTAAAATGAAAACCAATCATGTTTCACAACTCACATTCTTCATTGGACTAAAGTAATCGACGTTAGTTGGAAAAGGAAAAAAATAAGGTAGGACAACGCAATCTTAATTTTTTTTTCTTTTTACCTTTGGACCGTAATTATTATACATCTGTTCGCCTGCATGGAATGTCTGACCTGCAACAAATGAAAGTGAACCCGTTTCATCATTGCCACTGCGCATCCATGTAATCTTTGTATTGGGCTTATGATTTAATGAGTCAACAAGAGGAAATAGGACTTCGGAAGGTGCTTCATGCGATGGGTCGATCAAAGTATATGGAAAAGCTCGTGAGGTCAGGACAGTGTAAGCCCAAAGGAAATCGTCCCTATGATTCCGTGTTAACTGGCTTGCTTTTTTTGCTCAGCGGATGCTGGGTCTCACCATGTGACCTGATCTTGATCCATATCATTTGATAATCGACCGCGCATCTGTTGGAAGGATTCATACACAAGGTTCTTTCGTTCTCCGGTGGCTGTGGCTAGATTCGTATTTTCCAAGTAACGCATATCCTCTTCGGTGTAATAGAAAGGCGTGATGATCTTCTTTGGCAACACATTGAGATAGGGCGCATAAAATGACTTGTCGCCTGCCAATTTTTCGTGAACCAGAAACAGCGCCATGACAACGCGACAGGACACATCCGAAAGCGAAGGGAATGCTTTTCGAGCTACTTTTTCCGTAATGGCCAACCGGAATGGGACAGTGGCAAAGCATTCATTCTCATGGACCGTGTCCGTTGCATACACGCTACCAATGCCATCGGCATCTTTTTTGTTACAATGTTATAAAAGAGTTCGTTGCCATTGCGTCATATTATTATTATTTATTGTTATTTTATTCGGTACCGTCTTTAAAGTCGAGCTTCTGAAAGGTTCCACCATTTTCTTTTATCCAAGCAATGTACTCCTTCATGGCAAGCTCGGACATAATCAACCGAAAAGACGACACACCAAAACAAAGCCTTTTTGACGTTTGTTTCTTGGTACGACTGTAAATTTTTTTTTCAAGTTCAGTCAAGCCTTTTTCCTTTCCCCCCAACGGGTTCTGTAAGGTCCCTTTTGTTTGACGTCGTCGGGATTATTATTTGTTTAAACCAAACATGGTTCTAGCTGGTCACTTGACAAGAGCTTTATGTAGAGCGGCGGTTGTGTTACCAAACAGCATTCGAAAGGTGGGGAAACGGCATAGCATGGACTCCGATTTGGGATGGATGCGTTTTTTGTTTAAAAATGCGGGTCGCCTTTCGCCCAACAATTGGCAACACGCGACACACGTCCTTTTCTTTTCTCTTTATTTCCCCTTTTTTTCCCCTCTTACTTCTTGTTTTTTCTTCCCTGCTTTCTATTTCTTGCTTTCTGCTTTCTGTTGCCTAACGAACAGTGAGAAGCAAAAAGTCGTCCCTGTTGGAATTCCCCCTTTTAGTTATCTTATTTTAGTTTGACTTGGGTACCGTTTTACAATGTTATCCAAACATACAGTTCCTAGACCATTAAATCTGGCGGCAGCCAGTGATGGACAATGGAAATCCTCCGGACCAGCCTCACCCGCTCTATCTACCACTTCGTTCATGTCCTCCGTTTCCTGGGTTGCGGACAAAACAGCTACGGAACTGGTAGCGTTGCTAAGAAACGCCTATTCCGCGATCCGCGAAAAAGAGAAAGGTCTCCCGAAAAGAAAAAAAAACATGATCACCTGGGAAAAACAATAACTGAAAAAGAATAACAAAAAAACGATGATTTAGATCTTACACTGGTTGCCGAAGTCGGAAGGTCTTTACTGGAAAATAACATGACGCTAAAATCACAATATGAACGACTTTTACAACAGGCTCAGTCCTATGATAGCAATGTCTCAGGTACCGACAATAAACTAAAAAAAAAATAATAAAAGGAGATTCCATGAAAAAAGAACATGCCATATTAAACGTTTTATAAACAAAAAAAAAGCAGGTGAAAACCAGAACGACGACGAAGAAGAAGATCAAGAGGACGAGAACGACGATATGCGCATCATCTCTAGCCAACGTGCACGCGAGGCGATTATCGAGACATTGCAGCGGAAAAATGAAGAAATGCAAGTCATGCTGGACAAAGCACTGGCACAATCGGAACAGATCGGTCGAGCCAACGATGAGAAGACCCAGCAACTGGAATCGCATATTGAATATTTACGTCAGAGCCTTGATTTGGCTGCTCAAAAGATTCAGGAACTGGAAGCAGGTCGAAGACGTCGTTTCCAGCGCCCATCGACCTCTGAAATGACGACAAGTAGTTTTACGACGCAACAATCCCAACGTACGCTGGTGACAGATGAAGAGAACACACATTTGATCCATGAGCTGACCATGAAAATGGCGAAATTGGAGGCTGATCACACGAGCATCTCCGTCGCAAGAAAAGCGGTTCAGGATAGACTAGCCAACGCCTTGCGCGACCTGGGGCATCTGCGCCAACAATTTGAAGAATTCCAATTTACCAAAGAAGGTTTCGACCAACTTCAGGAAGCCTATCAACAGCAATTCAAGCGAATCGAAGAACTCAACAAGTCCTTAGAAGAACATCGTGCTATCTTAGCCAGACTACGTGACCGCGGCATGCCGATTCCCTCATTATCGGACTACGACACATCGGTATCGACCACTTCAGGCAGCAGTTCTTCTTCGAGAACCCTCCATTCAAAAAATGAGCAAGAGACGAGCGGTGGAAAGAACCTTTTAGATGAACTCCAACTGGCCTTTGGTAAGCATTTACCAAATCAAACCAGGGATGTAGAAGAAGAACAGGAAGAAGAGGAAGACGGAGCGTCTGTGGGTTTTTCTTCTGAAGATCATAGCCGAAGTGAAAGACATGAAAGCAGCAGAAATAGGGACAGGATGGAAGATAGGGAGGTTTCTCAGGCTTTTCCCGCCTTATCAAGTTGGGCTCACATGGCTGAACGCAATCTGACGTCGTTCTACAATGCGCCCTCGGAATACGCCTTGCAGACAGCCTTGCCTAACGTTGGGCTAGACGATCCCGCGATCATGGATGAAGCCAGACGTCTTCTTGCCTACATTGATGGCGAGGACACTCCCGAAGGAATGCCATTCGATGATGACGACCTTTACCAACCCGGTCGTATGGATTACGCGTCGCTTGATCTCTACCCCCATCCAACCCAAGCTTATGCCCATGCAGACTGTGATCCATCTTCCTTTGCTCATGATGAACCCAAAGGCTTCATCGGCCATATTAAATATCTTATTCAAAACCTCTTCCGCGCCGTTTGGCGCTGGTGCCGTTTCGCTATCGTTTTGACAGCCGCCATCCTGATCAACCTTTGGCGAGGACCAGAAGCTTTTCTGGAAAAGTAAAAACTGGAAAAAGAAAAGATATGTTCTTTTTTTTTCTTTTACCGTAGTCATTTTATTAACTTTCTTCCTATTAACTTCGCCTATCCCTTCCCACTCACTTCATAACCAAAAACGTATACACACATACGCTCTTACTTCTTTCTTGCTTTAGTTTCCTTTTTTTTACCTTCCTTAATGTCTATAGTCTTTCCCTCTTTCTTGTTTTGTTTGTGTAATTTTAAGTTGCCCATCTGCGTTCATTTTTTTATTCTTTTTTACTTTAGGTGGTTTGCTATATCATGACCTTTATGACCAAATCTTTCCCTGTATACCAAAACAATATAACTTGTATTACTATGATCCTTTTACATTTGTCCTTTGATATCGATTTTTTTGTATTTCTTGGCGCTCTCTACAAGTGCCATCGAGGCGGTCTTTGTGTCAAGAGAGTCCATATTTTCATTGAGAAACATCGCCTTTTGTTCTGATAAAAATTTCATTACTTGATTCCGATCTTCAAACGCCAGTTCAGCTTGAATGAAGCTGATAGAAAGGTCAGGCCGATACCTATCGTCATTCGGTCAATCAATAAGGGAACGCGCCAGAAAATAGAAGAAACTTACGCTTTGCAAAGAAGGATCAAAGCTTGGACTCTTTCTCTTTCCAAAAACTGATCCATCAAAAACCCACCAAGATTAGGCGCCACCAAAAATAACCTGAAAAACCGATGATAATTCGATGTAGCGAGTGCAGAGCGCACTTGAAGCGCATGCTGAACTGCTTCATTTTCTTTCTGCTGGGGCGTTAGTTCCGCCATGATGGAGTTGATGTCTATATAAATTCAGCAACATACAAAAACTGCAGAATGCAAAATAGAGAGACATTTCGTCATTTACCTGACCAGTTTTGTGTGTGCAAGAAATAGAGAATGCGATACGCTGTAAACTCCATAACATTACCGGGTATATTCTGCGTGTACAATGACTTTAACTGTGTTTGACACTGATTATACTCGCCCAAATCACCCTATCGCCTGTGTAAATAACGACTCTCTTTTTCATTCCTGCTCTAGGACTAGTTTTTCTTTACCTTTTCTAGTGCTATGCGAGCATGGATTTCATATACTGTTACAGTGAATTCATTTCGTATCCGTTGCACCTATTCGAGTACGATTGATATGAATGACAAACAATGCATTCTTTTCTTTCACTCTTACCGTGAGATCCTGTCGCATGGATTTAAACTGATCACAAATGTAAGTATAGTTTTGTTCTGCTTGCCATTTTTGCTTTAATAGTTCCAATGTCTGCTTTAATATATGTAGAGGGCGTACAGTGGCAGGGTCGGGAGCCTACAAAGCGGGTAAATAACATTGCGATACAAATAAAAAAAAGCAGCATGCTTACGGATGTTAACCGAAAATATTGCTTCTCTAGTTTTGTGGATGTTCCGACTATAGTATGCTTATCCCAATCCATCGCTTCCTGAAAAGTAAAATATTTAATATGGCTGTACTTTTGTTATGATGCCAACAAACCATGGTACTGACGGACACGGGTGTGGATGGTGTCTCTGGTTTTGCAACAAGCCCCCTATCTTGGAAACGTTTTAAGCGGTTCTTTCGTTTTTCCTGTTCTTCCAATGAAGGGACAACAGGAAGTAGTACAGATTCTTTTTTCGTTCTGTTATACCAAATATCAGTTACCTTTCTGTTATGGCTCTACTAAAAGTATGAGCACTTACTTTTTTTTCTTCAATCTTTTCGACAATGGAACGCCACAAGCACTATCCCAAAATAATAGCAAGCATCAATTACCGATTACGAACTTGTCAATCACAGTTACTTACCTCGGTAGATCCATCTCGCTCCAATCCGTCGTCATGATCTCTCCTTTCTTATGCTTCTCTATAATTAAATTTCGAAGTTGGAATTCAGCTTCATCACGACGTTCGGGAGAACAATTGTTAAAGACATCCATGACATAAGCCCTGATGCAGCGAATACGTCAGTATATTTTGCTGCTGATACCAACAAATTGCTTACTGGAGCGAGCTCGGCCATTCATCCATTGTCATAGGAGGTGGAGGTTTTTGTTCACTGGGAGGCGCGGGGGTCGTACTTGGTAATGAGGATTCTGTTGCTGCCACTGCTACTGCTGTTGTTGCTGTCGATAAAGCCGTAGTTGATGTGGGTGTGGTATGCGGCGTTGTTGTTGCTGTAGTTGCTGCTGCTGCTGGTTTTTTCATCATTGTCATCTTTACGATTTTTGGTTTTTCATACGTTTTATCGCTCACAGCCGTGGATGATAGCGAACTAGTCAATTGAGAGACATCATTCGCTCCGCTTTCTCTCTGTGCCTTTTCAGTAGTATCGGACGGTTCTGGAGGAGGCGGAGGAGGAGGTGGTGGAGGTGGCGGTGGAACAGGACTGAACAACGTTATGAGTTAAGGTATTCAATTAACCAAGAATGTCCTAAGCTTACCGAACTTGATTAGCTGCTGGTGGTGGCGGTGGCGGTGCTGGAGGATAATATTGCCCGTACGGGTAGGCTGTCTGCGTGGTTGAGTGCCAACTTGTCGATGCATGAGCTGAGCTAGGCGGATGAGACGAGTATTGAGCATAATTGGTTTGCGAATAATAATCAGCATATGCTGATGGATGATACGCATAGCTGTAATCATAGTTGTATCCTGCTGTGCCTGCTACTTGGGTCGATGTTGCTGGATTGGTTGCGGTGGCCTCTGCTCCAACAGGAGGCGCGTAACCACCGTAATAGCTTTGGTAATACGCATGCTGATCGGCGGGCGGTGGCTGTGAATACGGATATTGTGCATACGCAGGATCGGTAGTGCTACCCTGGGGAGCATGCGCGTATTGGTGCCATGGCGCCGACCTATATTGACAGTGGATCGTTGAATAAGATTAGAATGCAGGTTTCGTTCATAGAGTGTAGACATACCATGGGTGCGGTTTTGCTGAATTATCCTGAGGGTTAGCCACGGTGTAAAACGTTCGGGTGTATTAATAAGAAACGGGAGTTATGCTAGAAATGATATCCGGACGGTACAAACTGAACTTGAGTAGGGAGTTGCAGTATTGAACCTGATATTGCTGATTAGCGGGCAATAATCGTGTGTCCGAGCTTGAGGTTGTTGTGCGGGGATCTCGCAACGTGACTGCAGATTCAAGGCTCAGACTTGGGATATCTTTGTTTGCATGAAAGGGGAGCTGCTCAATTTGTTAACGGTACTCTTAGACCATATGATTTGTTGGGCGCAACCTTAATCTGCCACTCATCGACTGGTGACCATATATATATGAGTATAGATCACATATAACCATTGAACCGTGGGCGGGGGTGTATCACCATACCATATTACCCAGTGTCACCCTAGTATTTTCCCAAGATCACGGCTTTGAAATAAGCACAAACCTACAATCCCTTTGTGACAGAATGAGTAACAAATAGTATTAGCGTGCAACGTCTGTGAATAAAGCAAGGTTAGCGCATCCAAGTAGGATAGCATTGACATTGACTCTACTGCAGACGGGGCTTAAATTAATTCGAAAAGGGAAACCAGTCAGTAATCCAAAAACGGTGAGCTTTATTACTTTTGATGTCCACGTTGGAGTCTCAACGCGCAGATTTGTTCAGAACTGTGCATACGATCGGTGTATCCCTTAATACTGAATGTTCGCCATTGACGCTGCAGACCAGTCGCACTGCAGCGGGTTTGCTTGCGGACATGCTGCAGACCCTGAATTCGATCGACGATCCTGAAACGTTATTGAATCCACCATTGTTGGACAGCATCATTTATCCCCTATTTCGACTATTCCATAATAGTCGTAGCAAAAAAGATGTTATGGTAGATCATGTCATTGAACCTTGGCTAAAATGCATCCTCTTTTTGCTATCACAAACGTTATGGAAGTTAGCAATGAAACCAGAATTACTGCGACAATTAATCGTGTTATTTGCAACATGTATAGATTTGCAAATTACGCGAAAACAAACCTCGGAGGAAATTATGCTTCTTGCTGTTCAATGTTTAGCTGCAGTCATGCCAAGGCCTTACCTAGAAGGGCGACACGATATGGCACCACCGGACGAGCAAAGGATCCCTTCAATGCTAGATAATTCCTTCAGATTACCTTTGATGCAGTGCGTAGCTGTCCTTTTCACCACCATGCGCGACGCACATGATATTCAGCTACGCCTGGATGCCGCTCGCACACTATCCCAGATTCTGCTAGACAACATTCGCGACGTCGATTGGATTGCTGAAGTGTTCCCTTCTGTGATTTCTGCTTTGTGTCGCACCATATACCAAAAGCAAGAGAAAGAAAACCATCGTATTATCGTAGCAGCATTGGAAACATTGGGTGATCTTATTCAGTTTATTATGCGCGATGATATCAACGAGGCATTTGTTAACGACGTTAAATCTTTCAAAGATCTGGCGAAGTCCTTCAAAGACTTGAGCATAGAGGCAAACCGTCCCGAGTCACATCAAAAAACTACAGCTGTGACGCAAGAACGTCCCATTTCTGATAAGCTACGTACACCGGAATGGCATGCAGCTACGAAAAAACAGCTTCGTAAATCGCTAGATTCGATAACAAACGTAAGAAGTCATTCACATTGGAAAGTGCGCTCCGCATTTGTCTTGTTTGCCTACAAAATTTTATCCACCTGTTCACGATCAATGGATAATTGTGTTTCTCTCCTCATTGAAATGATTGTATTGCGTATGGACGATGAATACACCCCAGTTGCACAAGACTGCCGTGGGTATATCGACGCATTGAGCGCGACTGCCACGTTTCAGGATAGGATAGTTCCTATTTTAAAGGAAGGATTATATACCTGGATTCAGTCGCTGCCCAGGAAGCTTATGACGGGCAACGAACAAGAGAAGCTTGATGCTATTGCTCTGGTTATTGGACATATCCTTCTTCTCCGGCAGCAGGCTGAAAGTGTCTTGGACATGGCGATCAATTCTGTATCCGATGGCTTACTTGCTGCGATGGATATTGACAAGGACAGCTTAAGAGTATTAGAAAAAAAGGAAGGCAAAAAGTATCTTGAATTTGCAGAGGATGACACCTTTTTGCCGAAACCAATCTTTCCAAAGATACGATTTAAGCATATAGTAACGGATCAGGCGATGGAAAAGACGACGCGAATTCTGAATCTTATCGGTCAATTTGGCAATTTGCGATTATGGCTCAGTCATTTTATGAATTACCTTAAAGAAGGGGAGGAACAGGTTCGACCGCAGGCTGCGTACGTGATACACTCCCTATTATCCGGTTTGGCGCTAGAAGATGATTGGATAAAAGGCGACAATGAATTGACAGAGATTCGTATAAATGCTCTTGGTTTGGAAGTACTACGCGATATTGAGGATATTCTTGCCAATCGAAAAGTGGCAGAACCTACAGCGGTTACTACCCGCATTCCGCAGCCCCTGGATGTGGAAACTGCAGAAGTAATGTCAACCTGTCTTATGCTACAGCTTATCGCAACAGCAGCTTTGCTAATAGAGCGGAAATATCTGGAAGAAGAACTGATCACACTCCTTTACCCACTCCTGGCTTATTTAGGGTCACCGAACCTTGTCATCCAAACATATGCACTTACCGCCATGGAAGTTATTGCACATGAACAGGGGCATAAAAATGCGCAAGAACTCGCCATAGCGAACGTTGATTATATTATCAATTCAGTCTCGCAGCGGATATACTTTCTGACCGAAAATCCACGAGCACCGATGGTATTAAAAGCATTGGTTCATGTAGCCGGATCGAGAGCTATTACGTATTTGGATGATTCGGTGGAAGAGATTTACGAAGCATTGGATCAATATCACATGGATAGGTGGTTTTGTAGTCAGTTGTGTGATGTTTTAGCGGAAATAATACATACATTGGAAGCGAACGTCGTGTTAACAGAAACCGAGAAGACGGCTGCATTGACGAAATCTGAGGAACATCAAGGAGTATCAAAAGAGATTGCAGACTTTATTAAAGAATGGAAAGAACGACGAGGGGAGACTGAAGAGGAAGAGGCTCGTATGAACATTGACGAAGTTGGGCGTTATTTCTTGGAACGGCAGAAGCGTGAAGATGCCAAGACGCCAAGCCTAGAAGATATTATTGAGGATGAAATAGCCAGAGAACAAAACGAGGAACCAAAGGAAAAGATGAAGGAAGAAAAGGTGGAACCGCTCACTAAGCAGCAGCAAATGTCCCTTGCTATTATGAAAAAAGTTACTCACTTCCTAATGGCGCCCTCATCACACTTACGTTCCCAAATATTGATCTTGCTAACGTCCGGAAGCAGAGTTCTCGCGAAGAGGCTAGACCATCTAAATCCTTTCATTCATACTCTCTGGCCTTTATTAATGAATCGTCTGGATGATGGGGAACATTTTGTTGCATTCAGTGCAGCAGTGCTAGTTCAAACCCTGGCTGAGATCTCTGGGGAATTCTTATCGTCACGTATACAAGACATTTGGACTCGATTTAAGAAACTGCTTCGCCATATAAATTCCGGTCGAACAGCGTATTATTCTACGTTTTCTTATACGTTTCGGCTTGAGAAATGCATCCTAGAGACGCTGAAGCACTTCTCACGGACGGTTCCAATGAGCCAACAGATGGCGATGGAGATAATCAACGAAACAGAGTGCTTTCTGGACGCACAGATGCATCCAGAGTTACAACAAGCTTGCATTGACATGCTGGAAGCGTTAAGTACGCAATATGCAGATAATGTTTGGCTTTGTGCAGTTTCCTTACTTGGAGATGAGGCACAATTGCAACCTCCAGTAGACACTTTGAGCACATTTAAAATACCTGACTGGATGAAAATGACAAAGCGTGATTGTCGGGCTAATGCTAGAAAGCTATTAATCATTTGTACATAAACTTTTTTCAATCATTTCTGTACGCATTGGTTAAGGACCGATGCGATAGCCATAATGCTTAGACTTTTACCTGAATGAATAATTAATTGGCTCTTATTTGTAATTGATCATATTCTGAACCTTAGTCTTTGTATAACAGTTGGAAAACACTAATGCAGTGTGTCAATTCATAGCGTTGTTGGTTTCATAGAACAATCCTGTCATACTTCCCCATAAAATAGATAGGCATAGTCAAGTTAGGTACGTTTGTGGGTAAAAGCGCTTTAAGGCAGATACAGGATTTACTTACAATATCATATATTTCACTATTCGATGTAGTGAATACTACTAGTTACTGTCTTTACTAGGAAGGCATGCTTACTGCAGTTTTTGGCAGATTCAATTGATAGGACAGCATAAGCATTGCACATATCAGCTGGCTGCTGAGTCATTCTCCAAGTTATAACTAAGGCGGCATGCCAGACCGGTCCCTTGTATGAGACCGTATTTCGTATGCAACCGTTCTTTGCACTCGGAAAAAAAGGGGGAAATACTATGGTCAGATATTCAAAGAAACTAGCTTTCCATCTCATGTCTTTTTGTTGTCGTTGTGGAGAGATCTGCCAGTCCGAAAGATGTACTAAATGCGGCAGTGCACTTTTGGTTGTGAAGGATACAAGAAGAGCATCCATGTTTCTCGATAATGTCGCGAGTGAAGACTTCTCCGAGGGCAAAGAAGTCGTTGATCGTTGGCAGGCTAGGTAGGATACTGTTGAGCATAAGGCAAAAAGGAAAGATTGGTTTATGCCGAGTAAGCACAGAAGGCTTACACGTTTTGTGAAGTAAATACGTTGACGCAGTGATGAGTACATCCTCGTCATGTATTATGGGTCGTAGCCGACTCCCTTGGTCTAATTTCTCCACGCATTCGTTGAATGGCAGCCAAACAACATGCCATGCATGTCGTCAAGTGCTCTCGAACAATCATGTTCAAGTCCCGGGCAGCCAGGTGTTATACCATCCAGAATGTCTCACATGCGAACACTGCTTCCGACCTATAGAAATAGAGAAACTTGCCATGGATGATGCTCGCAGAATGTTTCATATAGAGGCGAGTACGACAACAAAGCCGATGGTCTTAGTTGGGTTGTTGCTTAATGAACTTTTGTGAATAGTGTGCATCTGCTTTGACCGTTGACACCATGGATAAGTGTCACGCTTGCAAGGACCCTATTACGGCAACCTATCTGTCTGTGCAAGACACGAAGCTGCATCTCAACGTAAGAGACAAACACCATAGAGTATTAAGCAAGGATAAGGAGCTTACTACGGGCAGGAGACAGTGTTTTCGATGTGTTGCATGTCAACATGTCTTGGCACCTGCAACCATGTATAGTGATGTGAATGGACCTCACTGCCCGCCATGCCAACTGGACGATAAGCCTTTGCGTGATCATTTGAAGATGGTTCCTCAGCCATTAAGCCAGAGGAAGCAAGATTTCACTTTCTCTATGCACCCCTTGAGTAAGCGTGTCAGACCTCTTCCAAAACTTGGTGGATATAAGACGTGTCCTGGTTGCCAGGAACGAATAAATTCTGTCTACGAAGAAAAACCGGGACCCGTCGCCACCCGATGGCACCGTAAATGTCTTTGCTGTGTCAAGTGCAATAAATCGCTTGACTCCTCTGCAACCGTTGAGAAAAACAAGTCCGGTGGGATGGATGCATGGTGTACTCGATGTCGGACGTCAAGACATGTAGAACGTACTGTGGAATAAATAAACAGTATGATATCATGTACATTGACTCAACCTGCTTCATCATACGCACATGTCGCGTGCATTAATAAGTGCCTGTACTTATTTTCGCCATTGTCATGTGGACCCCACTAACCTTATCCGTCGATTCTTCTATCTTTTTTCTTCCCTCTCTCCCCTTTTTGTCATGTCTTCTTCCTGTTGTTCTTCCTCTCCCCTCGCTTATCCTCCGCCTTACGCAACCCTCCCCACACCGACACCCAGTCATCAATATAACTGTCAAAGCAACCATCAGAGAAAGAAGAAACAATCTCGAACATGCGCTCTGTGCACTCACCAGCCTCGACGAGAGGAAGAAGAAACACCAAATGGCGCTACTAAAATTACTATTGGTCCTTACGTAACCCATCGATCGCCAGCCGAATACATCACGATTTGTCAATGTCCTCAGAAAGCGCATATGTCCTGTCTAGCCATAGCAACAGCCAATCATACATGCACGACCTGTCAATACGTTTATCGTCGGCAATGGCGACTCGTATGTGTTCGTTGTTTATGTGTTTGGATCCATCTTCTCAGTTTGGGATCTGTGATCGGGCTGGTCTTTGGTCTTTCATACCTCGGGCAGGCCCTGGATCAACTCGGCTTGGGGAAGGAGGCCGGCACGAAGTTGGATGGCGATGAAAACTGGCAGGATCAGGAGATGCAGGCCATAGTTGAATGGCTCACAGTCGTTCATTTTGCAACGGGACTGGCTGGAGAAGCCTTGTTAGGACTGGTGTACCTTGTTGGCGTGTGTGCTGTCACCGGTCTGGATAGAACCTTAGTCATGCTCCGCTGTATACTCCATCTTCATCTCGAGCCACTATCACGTCTACCTACCCCTACCTGGGCCAATCGAATGCTTCTAGGCACATGCCTCGCTCTTTTGGGCCTAACCATGGGAACTTATTTACTGTTCTATTCTTGGGTATGGGCATGTCTCTTACAGCGATTGTGCAACGATCTTCTCAATGTACGGCAGCCAAAGTCAGCTGTCTGATATTTAGCAAAAAAAAAAAAAGGAAACGTAGTAATAATAATGATGATGAGAACAATAATAATAATAGATTGCCATACATGTTGATATCTCACAAGGTAAGGTCTTTTTTCCCTAGTGCAAGCTACCGATTCATTTTGACTGGCTGTCATCCCATCATTCAATCTCTGTACTTGCATGAAATACTGATGCAGGATTTCTAAAAGAAATCGTTCGATAATATAATCTATACTACATATACAACGTCTTTTTCGTGCATTTTTTAATTGGATAAATGAGTACGGTTGAGATCATTGAAAGGCATCGTTGTCTCTATTGCATTTCGGATGAAGGATGTGCCTTGGAGAATAAGTTTAGCTGGAATAAACGGCTTTGTACTCTTAGTGAATGCTGATGCTCTTTTGATTTATCAGCCCCTCGATAAACGATAATATAAGGTTTACATCGAAAAAGAAAAGGAAGTTGCATAAAAGAAACGACTTCTTTCACATCTGAAAAAATAACTAAAAATCTTTTTCTTAACGGCAGTTACTGCTTGGCCAAGATGGAGACCTATGAAGACGATTCGGATACAAGTACTGGTTCTTGGTTGCCGGAAATTAAACCACGCCGAAGATTTTCTAACGATGAAGCGAGCATACTAGAGAACATGTATGAAGTGGATTCTAATCCATTACCGCAAACATTGCAGGATATTGCAGACCAATTCGGCACCGAGAGGAAAGTCATCACCACATGGTTTCAGAATCGTCGTGCGAAACACAAACGGAAGGCAAAGAGGCAGCGAGTGCCGTCGTCAGGATTATCTCAACCTAGTTATCTAAGCGAGTCAATGGCATCTCAAAAGCTTACTTCGGAGCCAAATCATACTTTTGCCGACGTGCATACGCAGACGGATAATCTAACCGAATCTCATCCTATCTGCGGTGATTTTGTATGCGAACAAGGGAAGAGCCTGTCCGCTAAGCTGGTGCCCATGGAAAACACGAATTCCTTAATGTACCCTCTGACAGTTGATGATTCCTTCAGTTATCTTTCTTCTCTCCATACACAGCCAGAAGCAAGCACTATGCATCCGTTTGTCAACAACATAGGCACTCTGTATGAGGAAGAAAAACAAAGTAGCAATTCAGAAGAACAATACTTCTTCAATGGCTGTCCGAATGATTCAATAGCAGCAAACGAATTTGAATTTTTCCCATCTCATAGTATCAATTTCTCATGGCTATAGCAAGTTAAGAGAGAAACAAAGACTCTAATTGTCTTTTACTATGCTTAGCTGTTTCCCAAAATATGCTACGCAGAGGAACACAATAATAACTCCAATAAATAAAATTTTCAGAAGGCAAATTGTTGGTACTGGAAATGTAAGCAAACAAGCGATTCCTGTCCCGAGCTGCTGAAGATGCTATATTTGCAAACTGTTACCAGCAGGATGATTGTTGCTATCGTGAAGTAAAGAAGGTGGAGAAAGCTTTTACGCATTATCAATAACGTCTGATAAACAAAAAGATAAGCCTATTTCTTCTTTCTTTGTCAATTACGTGTCTTGTTGCCTGGCTACTTCGAGCTTGCACGATTTTGTGTTCCAGTCCTGTGTCGTTGGAAATTTTAAACAGCGCGGAATCTCAGCGATTGAGCAACCGCGCGACCTAAACGCCTGCTTTCCCTTTGCGAGAAGACCATTAATCCATCCCAACCAAACCACCCAAGTCTCTTCTGCTCGCTGTTTCTAGGGATATATACAGAATGAGCCGACCTCGATTCTTCACAACAACGAAAAAAGGTATGTTCAACCTAACATGACTTCATCTCGTTTTTGTGTCATCTTAACACTTTCAAACCTTTGCCAGGTGAAAACTACGAGCTCAAGGCTGAGTTGAATAGCGAATACAGACATGTCCGAAAGGATGCTGTTAAAAAGGTCATTGCCAACATGACCGTCGGAAAAGACGTGAGCGGACTATTTCCCGATGTCCTGAAGAACATGCAGACCGAGGATCTCGAACTGAAGAAGCTTGTGTACCTTTATCTCATGAACTACGCTAAAACTCAGCCAGAACTGGTGATTTTGGCCGTCAATACGTTTGTCAAGGTATATATATACATACGTCTACTTGCTTGAAGGGGAAGTTAGGCTTGGTCTTGTCTTTTCCTTATGTCGATGTTGCATAGGACTCGGATGACCCGAATCCTTTGATCCGGGCATTAGCTATTCGAACAATGGGTTGTTTACGAGTCGATAAGATTATTGACTATTTGACAGAACCTTTACGGAAATGCTTAAAGGTAATAAGGATCTGCGAGAAATGGTTGGCTGGAAAAAGATGTCATCTTAGGACGAAAATCCGTACGTTCGAAAAACGGCCGCCGTGTGTGTGGCCAAATTATACGAGCTGAACCCGGAGTTGACGGTGGAACAGGATTTTATTAATATTGTCAAAGAAATGGTCTCAGATATTAATCCAATGGTGGTTGCTAATGCTGTTGTTGCGTTGTCGGATATCAACGAAGCATCCCCGGAGAAAGATGTGTTTGTCGTCAACAGTACGATCTTGAACAAGTTACTACATGCATTGAATGAATGTACAGAGTGAGTCATTAGAAAACAAACAGCAAAGTGCTGAAATTATATTCGGCCACAAACAGGTGGGGTCAGATAGCCATCTTGACGGCGTTGGTGGACTATAAGGCAGCCAACACGAAAGAGGCCGAGGGAATCTGCGACCGGGTCCTACCACGACTACAGCACGCGAACGGTGCTGTTGTTCTTTCGGCCATCAAGGTAAGAAAAAACGGGAAAAAGATATGAGTCTGGGAACAGCTGGTTATTCAGCTATTCCATTCAGGTCTTGATGATCAATATGCGACTCGTCAAAGACGAAGGTTTAATCAGGACGTTTTGCCGAAAAATGGCACCTCCTCTTGGTAAGAAACGTATCTTACAATGGTTATGGCAAAAAATACTGATAATGAATGGTTACTAGTTACGTTACTGTCCAGTCCTCCTGAAGTCCAGTATATCGCTCTTCGAAATATTAATTTAATTTTGCAAAAGCGCCCAGAGGTGCTGAGTAACGAAATGCGAGTATTTTTCTGTAAATACAACGATCCACCCTATGTCAAGCTCGAAAAATTGGAGATCATGATACGTCTGTGCAATGATCGTAATGTGGATCAGCTTCTAAGTGAACTGAAAGAGTAAGGAATGGTAAAGTTTCACTTACAGTTATAATTCAACCTGCATATGATAGGTACGCCAATGAAGTCGATGTGGACTTTGTGCGGAAATCCGTCAATGCTATCGGTCGATGTGCTATTAAGATTGAAGAAGCTGCAGAGCGCTGTATCAATGTGTTATTGGATCTTATCAATACTGGTGTCACTTATGTAGTCCAGGAAGCGATTGTTGTTATCAAGGTAAAATAGGGCTTATATAAAGTCCACTATCGACTAATGGATGGTGAAAAGGATATCTTTCGCAAATACCCCCGAAAATACGAAGGCATCATACCGACGCTGTGCGAAAATCTGGATGCATTGGATGAGCCTGAAGCAAAGGGTTCTTTGACATGGATCATTGGTGAATATGCGGAACGAATTGATAACGCCGATGAGTTGATCAACAGCTTTTTGGAGAACTTCAAGGAAGAGAATGCCCAGGTATGGAAAAAGAAATGAGATGTTTGAAGGGAATTTTCAGCAAACCGATTCATAATGGCTGGTTTATAGGTTCAACTCCAATTGTTGACGGCTACAGTCAAACTGTTTTTGAAAAAGCCCGCCGAAAATCAGGATCTTGTGCAACGCGTTCTTCAGATCGCGACCAATGAGTGTGATAATGCAGATATCCGTGACCGAGCCTATGTATATTGGCGTTTACTATCGACTGACCCGCAGGCTGCAAAGGTAACTTACTGCAAAACAAAAAAAGAAAAAGATCGGGCCCAATGACGCGATTTTTACCATGGTTTAAAGGCTGTTATCCTATCCGAGAAGCCGCCAATTGCAGGGGAAAATGCCGGACTGTCTCCTGCACTACTGGATGAGTTAATCTATCATATTGGTACACTTGCAGCTGTGTATCATAAACCGCCCGAGACTTTCATTGCTGGCAAGCGATATGGCGCTGACAACGTAAACAAGGCAGTCATGGAGTAAGTTCAATGACGGTTTCATGGGATCATCTAATAATACTTTTTTCCGGCTTTGGCTAGCCATGCTGATGAAGATGATGTGACTGCACCACCACCTCAGATTCAAGCGGCAATAAAGAACAACGATATTGGCAACTTGCTTGATCTGGATTGGGATGAGCCAGCCAACCAAGCAACATCGCCCATTATGGCAGACAGTAGCAGCAGCCAGGGTGGAAGTGGCTCTTTGAGCGATCTTTTGTCACTGAATCCCACGAGCGCCCCCGCCACAGCTCCAGCGACAGCACCTAATGCCGGAAGTAACAATGTGGATGATATCATGAAATTATTTGGTACTGGCGTTTCACAACCGGTCAACCAAACCGCCATGGCAAACACCTTTACAAATGACTTGTTTGGATCGTCCTCTCCGACACAACCCACATCTCAGTCGTCTCCATCCATGTCATCACCACAGCAACCCACACAGCAACCGGCACCTGCAAGCAAGGATCCATTTGCAGGACTTTTCTGAAGTAGATTGTAGAATGAATTGTTGTAATTAAACTTGGACGTTGGAAGCATAAGGTGTAAAACCTTAAAAACAATTATCCTGATTATGGCGGAGGAGAGGGAGGGAGAAAGAAACAAGGGGGGATCAAAAAACATAAGACCACCTTGAGCGAAACGCTTGTTCCTTTGTGTTTATCCTTTTCTTCTCTTGACTCTATATTCGTTCTTTTTTGGATAGCGGATTGCTTGATATATAAACCGATCACAAGGGGGGACTTGATGCGTAGATGCATAGGATATTTTTACTTTGCAGCGGCACAACATCCATCTACACACACACACACACGCGTACCCCGTGAAATTTCTGCCTTTTTTTTCCCTTTCGTATTATTAACCCCTGCCGTGTTGTGGAGTCGGCGTTGGACTAGATCACAAACCTCTTTTTTTTTTTTTTGGCTTGCTTTTTCGTGCGCAGTCATCTGGCATCCTCTCTTTTCCTATACAAGTCAGAAACCGAATGAACGATAGGATTCTTTTTTCTTTTTCTTGGTCTGACTGCATGCAAATCGTTTTCTGGTGTTACACAATGGATAATTGCTATAGGCGGGCGGTGCGTTTGGCGTTCATGCAAAAGCACAAACAAGATACGGTGAGTTTCTTCTTTTTCTAGGCAAGAGGAAAAAGGAAGAGAAAGTGATCTGCACGATAGCGTCTCTCATTGCTGTACTCTATCCTTTACTATGTCCGTGACCATTGTCAATGGCAAGGATGTGCAGAATCCTTTTTCTTTCATGTTGGGTCATCCTTTCTTATGATGAATCGCAGATGCACGGGATACTGTAGAAAGAACTAGAGAACAGAAACGGAAATATCCAAAGAAAAACCAAACAATTATTCAATGAACCAGATTTAAACATGGTCTCGTGGGTTATTTTTTTTCCTTTTCCTTTTCCTTTTATTTCTCAATGCAGAGTAAGTAGTGAATCGCATGGATGATGGCCTGATTTACTTGCAGACATTAAACACATCAATTGCATCTGTCTATGAATTAGAACAAATCATGCTAGCAACAAGAACAGGTTTGAAATACTGTATAACCATAATGAAAATTAGAGTTACTGGTTTCTGATATGTCTCCTTAGAATGGATGAGGTAGAAACTAAGACCATCTGCTTCGTCTTGTGCAAAAAAAAAAAAAAAAGATGGATTGATTTTACTTTATGCAAGTCGGCACCATATGCACATCATACCTTTGAGAGTGACAAAAAAAAGGCAAATCCTTATGAGACTTGGCAACCTTGAAACGGTTCCTAGGTTACTTCCTCTCTTTCTGCGTTTCTCCTGGCGATAACCCAAAATAAAGTTCACTGACAGAGATCGGCTTTCTCTCTCTTTTTCTCAGCCTTTCCGAACATGTCACGTACTCATGATCTATGCGCAGCTGTCTCTTTCTTTGCGGGGGAGGGGCAGAAAGGATGGGTTTGTTTTATGTAAGGACACTCACTTTACCCTGACAGATGCAGAAGGCCAAAAAAAGTAAAGAGAGAAAGGAAAAAAAAGAGTTCCTATTCTAGTCAACTCAGCCTGCTAGCTTCATCTGATATGGATATAGACGAAGTAAAATGGAATAAATAAAAACAGACAACGTTTTGGTTCTTCTGCTACTCCTTTCTTTAGCTTACTTTGTCTTATTATTTAATCTCTTTTTTCGTCTTTTCTTTTTATCATGTTGTTTTCTCAAGTCATTGGATTCTGTGCTATCGCGATAGGTGCGATTCAAGCTGCTCCAGTGCAGAAACGAGTCTATAGTGGCACCATCACCAATTGCAAGAGCGGTCAAGTGGCGCTTGCGTTTGACGACGGTCCGTTCCAATACACGGGTCGTCTGCTAGATACTCTCAAAAAGCATGGTATCAAGGCAACCTTGTAAGTATTCTGACATCCTATGTAACAAGAGAAAAGAAAAAGGGTTTTTGTGAAATTGCTCTTTCTAATCTCCTTCTTAATCGACTTAAAGTTTCGTCAATGGTAACAATTACTGGTAAGTTTGGCCAAAAAGAGAGGAAGGACCTCGATAGCGGATACAGATACAAATACTTTGTCTTTTTTTTTATTATTGTTTTACTTAAAAAAGGGACCTTGCGACCAATTCTCAGGCCAAAAGTGTACTCCAACGGGCTTACAACGAAGGCCATCAGATCGGAAGCCATACATATTCCCATGCCCATCTCACTGAGTTGTCAGAGGATCAAGTAAAACAAGAGATGCAGAGGGTGGAAGACTTAGTAGCAAACGTGATCCATGAACGGTATGTGAAATTGAACCATGATGTCATGGAAACAATGAAAAGCCAAGAAAAAAAAAGGACGTACTCATTTCTTGTATTAGGCCTGCTTGTAAGTCAATTATCTTTTTATTTTTTTTTTTTAACGGAAACGAATGAGTGTTTCTAAATTCTGCTTCTTGCTCTCTTCTTCTTTGAACCATGGTTTGAAACAGTCTTGCGCCCACCTTACGGAGAAATTGATGATAAAGTAACCTCCATTGTCAATGGTATGGGTTATAGTGTGGTGACCTGGTCAGTCGATTCCAAAGACTATGAATCCCATAATCTGCAAAGCGAAATGCAGCTCGTCCAAAGTGAGTCCAATGGCAGCAAGGGCGTTATCACACTGGCTCACGATGTAAGTTAAAAGAAAAAAAAAAGAAAAAAGGACTTGCTCTTCTTGCTTCATCAAGCCGGCCGTACTTATCTTCCTTTTTATGATGGTTTAGGTTTTCCAACAAACGTCTGATGAGCTGGTACCTGAACTCATTTCTTACTATACTAAGAAAGACCTCAAGTTTGTTACCGTGGCTGAATGTAAATGCATTGGAGGGAAATAGCGAAGCTTGATTTTAAACTAACATGATCATGTATTAATTTTTTAGGTGTGGGTCTTTCACCTTACCAATGAAAGAACTTTTAGCAAAAGAAACGATGAAAAAAAAAATTCACTTAGACAAGTTGAATCATTTGGATCGCTAGTCCTTTAATCTGTAGGATGTACAAGAAAAGCATAAATTATCTCTTTTTGCTAAAAGGTGTTTTGTTTTATTTGCATTTTACGTTTGATTTTTTCGGTTGTTTTTTTTAATGTGCGTGTGTGTGTTTATGTTTTCTTTTTCTTTCTTTGTCATATCATCCAAAGTATGGCAAAATACTAAATACCCATCTTAAATGCAGAACGGAAGCAAAAAAAAGTGTTTTACAGGCGAAAATAAAGGAGAAGAGGAAAAAAAAAAATGAAAACCAACCAAGGAAACATGAAATCATATCAAAAAAGCACATGCATAATGCCTTTCTTTTTTCCTTTTTTTTTTTTTTTGTTCTTTTGGCTTTTTCTTGTGTTTACTTTTGGTTTCCTCCACGTATCTTATTTCCTCCACCGCGAATAGGAGCTCCTCCACCACTACCACCACCACGACGTTGATTGTGTTGTGGGAAACGACGATCGTACTGTCCTCCACCTTGTTGCTGACGATTGTATGAATGTCTGCCAGGACGGCGCTCTTCAGCCAGAACCACCTGACTGCCGATATGAACCTTGTGTTGATTTAGTGCCTTCTGAGCAGACTCTGGGCTTATGAAATCCAAGAAAGCACAGTTTCGTGAAATATTCATTGTCTTGATCGGACCGAACTTAGAAAAGGCTTCTCGGAGTTGCTCTTCCGATATAGCCGATGTCACATTCTTGACAAAGATCTGGTTTGTTTCTTCTGCAGCACTTTAGTGAACTTGCTCTTTCTTTCCTTACAGCCTTCACCATGTTCCCGGTCTTACCTCTACGTTGATCTCTACCGTTGTGTCCATGTCCATGGCCATGGCCTTGCTGATGCTGATGCTGATGCTGATGCTGCTGCTGTTGTTGCTGCTGCTGCTGTTGTTGTTGTTGCTGTGGCACGGAATGTTGCTGTACAGGGGCCTGCGATAGTTGGGTCTGGTTGGGCTGGGTAGTCGTCTGAATTGGTGGTTTGTTTTGTACAGGAGCTGCAGCTGTCGCGGCCTTAGTTTCCGCCGCCTGGGAACCCCATTTTGAAGAATCGTTGGCAGCAAGATTGGCCCATGTTTTTGGTGCATTCGACTTGGGGGCTTTATCGGTCTGTTTAAAGTGAGGCTGTTTTGGTTGTTCAGCGCTGGATTCTTCCACTACGGTTACTTCCTTCACCGTCGGTCCAGACTCTACTCCCTTGGCCGCCCCATTCAAAGTAGGCTTTTCCTCCGTCGCTGCAGCCACTGATGCCTTCTCGATTGGCTCCTTTGTTTCTGTTACACCGCTATCTGTCTTGACTGGTTCCTCTGGAGCTACAGTGGCAGGGTCCACCACAGGAGTCGATGCTACTGTGGCCGCTGTGCTATCTAATTCTACGGTCTCGGTAGGCCCGACCGTAAGTGGTGCTGTAGGTTCAACAGACTTGTCAGGCTGTGACACTTCTATTTCCTCATCTTCTGTTTGTTGTTGAGGTGCATCTTCTTCCTCGTCTTCGCATTGATAGTAATCGATGTCCACTTCGTCCTTCAAGAAGCGAAATATATCATTCAGGACATAATAGCCATTTGGTTGTGGAGCAAGGAAAAAGGTCTGACTGAATTTCTGAGAGGTTTCATTTCTGTTGCACATTTCACCCAACACCTGGATGATGATGCCATTATTGGCTGACATTTGGCTGTCCACCTGAGTCACAAGAACTTTGCAATCTTTAAAATTGAGTTCCTCGATCTTCTTGCTAATCTCCTAGGAATTAGGGGTGAGATCTCACAATCCATCATCACTCAAATTCCCTCCATTTCTTTTTTCTTTTCTCCCCCCCCTCCCTCCCCCCCTCTCTCCCCCCCTCTCTCTCTCTCTCTCTCTCTCTCTCTCTCTCTCTCTGTGTGTGTGTGTGTGTGTGTGTGTCTGTCTTTGTTCTTACCGCTTGTCCGTGGTATGTCTCTTGTGTTTCGCCTTCATCGCCTCGTACGAAGTATGACTCATCGTTGTAAAAGGCGTGGAGCCTGTAGGGCTTTGTGCTCAAAAAGGTGTAATATTCACGTACAAAGAGGAGACCGATGTCCTGTGATGCCTGTTGTTGAGGGGAAATGCCATTCTTGGCTGGAATTCCCACAGTTGCATTGGCTTGCGTAGGTTGACTCACGGTAGCAGTCATTTTATTGGGTTACTTTTGTTTCTTTCTTTACCGAACAAAGGGAGATCTAGTTCGTTTTGAAAAGGAACCGTTTGAGTTGGTCCATCCGAGCATAACATAAGAACCCGCTGTCACGGAATGACTTACATGACGAAGAAATTGACAACAAACAAACAGAATCAATAGCAAAATAAGCTATCAACACCAACACAACAGAGATTTATGTGCTAACAGACAAAGATTAAAAAGAAAGAGGGCCGGATTATCCTGAATGTGGCAAACTGGGAAAAAAAGGAGGGGGACCGTCTATTCGCACCAGTAATCCTCACCAGCGTAATGGCACCAGAGACGTCAGCAATTTTTTTGGCAAAGAACGCCAGCCAATCACATTAATTGCATCAATTTCTTACCTAGAACTCTTTGAGGTTCTGCGCCATCATGCGTTGAACAGTTGAAGAAAAAAGGAACTCTCGGGTCCAACTGTGTTGAACTTATGGGCTGGATGGCAGGTTCCTACTGCCTTGCCAGTTGAAAAGTGGAGTATTAAACGGTCCTAACCGGCTTTTGCACTGTATCGCCCAGATATTGCATGATAATCGCTGCGAGACACGAGGGACTCCTGTAATGGAATTATTCTAGGCTAAAAAGTGAAAAAAAAATTGTTAACAAAAGATAACTGAAACCAAAAGCACGCTTAACCAAATATAGCGCCGGTTAAGTCCAACCGCTGTGAAGGCGCCAACTAACTATGTTTGCGCATCTTAATCAGGTTAACGTTCACAGCGGTTTGCAGAGACACTATATAAAGAAAAAGCTGGAGTTAATTGTTTCTTTTGAAATATGATATGTTCCGTACGGTTAAATCATCCATTTCGAGAAAAGCCAGGATATAGCCAGTGAGGGATGCCAATTGAAAGCTAACTTTAAGAAGCTGCCGCTAATGAGGTATATCAGACTTTCCTTAAAACTTGTGCCTTACCTTGCAGGGAAATACATATGGAAATAACTTAATCGAGATGTTGAGCCCCTATATGCTATACAATCTGTCAAGAGCTTGACACGTATGATATAAGCTGCAGTTCATGTACGTACGAATGCTTACTTGAGCAGTGGCAAAATCAATTTGGTATATCACTGTCAGTCAACTGACTGGAAAGCACGGGCGATTATTCTGGTATAAAAGGCAATTATTGGAATCATACATATTTGCAAGTATGAATTAACTCACGTGATTAGCATAAAGACACGCATTTTCGACATATTTGTTCAGAAAGTTATCAACTGCAGACCCTAAATAGTTAACTGTAGGAAAATTGTCCCGCATTAGAGCTATCACATACTGAAAAGTTTTTAATGTCGGAAAATCAACTACGACATACTGTATGATCAAACCCTCCGTGAGAGAGGCAAAGCGAGAAAACTAAAATGATAGCAAAGAAAAAGAAGAGGAATTACTAAGCAATCATAAAAGCTATTGATGTGACCTGAGGCATCTCTAGCATCAGGTCAATCATGAGTCACGTAGTTGTCGCTTTACATGTTGTCATATATAAAATAGACAGAAATGGCAGCTACATGCACGCAAACTTGGATTAATGCACAAACCTGTTAGCTTATACTACAAATGGGTTTATAGATAACTGCAATAAGGGACCCTAGGTAAAAGTAATAGAAAACAACGCGTGAGAAACAATGATCAGTACTCAGACCGCATAATAGACAACTTTCCTAAAATAAGTAGCTTATGCCAAATCGAGGAAAATGAGCACAACAGCATTACTTTCTAAAGTGTTCAAATGGTTTACCAAACCGACTCCTCCGAGGATGTATTAGTAAATCATCTTTCATTTCAACCTGTAGTTTGTCTGTCTCTTTCTACTACAAGAAAGCAACATGGCGATGATTTTTCTGTCAAGGATTCACTTAAATAAACAGTTAGTTCCGGGAGATACAATAACATGAAAGAGAATGCCATGTAACGAAGACTTGAGAAGACCATGTTCCTCATTCGGCAAACCATTGCTCTGTTTTTATATGTCAAGAATGCTTTACTAAGAAACTGTATCAAACGAGCTAACGGAGAGACTCTGTAAAACTTAGATGCTAATGGTGCAGAAGTTAATTCAAATCCAGAGAAGGGATGCAAATATACAACTCGCTACTATTCTTTCTGCTTGCTATACCCTAAGTCAACAGTGCCAATGTGATTTCAAAGTAAGGAGCGACATACTGTCCGAATAAAACGAAAATGAAGGAGAGAAATTTATGCCCTAAGGGGATTTTTCGGTAAATCAAAGAACTCAGCAATATGGTATTAGACATCTCTGGCGGCAGAACATGAATGCATTCCTTGCACTTATTATCTCCGTGCCCCAATTCATTAGTTTTCTTTTAATTTCAGTATTTATAAATTTCAAACTTTAACTATTTTTGACTTTCTGGGCATTAGTAAAGCATATGATTAAGTGCGGGTTATTACTGTGTATTTTGTGAGAAAGTACCCTGACGAAGAAGGAACTAGGTGATATTCAGCAAAAGCGGCAAAGCTCGATTATCTTTGTTAGCATCGATCATCAAACCAGCCATTGTCGGTCTCAACAAAGCCAAATACAGAGAAAAGTGTCCTAGTGTCATGCTATTTGTATGTTGACTGCAAGGAAAAGTTCTTTCACATAGTTTAGTTAGAGCAACGAAGACTATCCATTGAATGGATATCAAGCAAGATTGCGACAAAAAGGAAGTCCTTCGTGTTCCATCTTTTCATCCTGCGCTAGTTTAACTTTGACATTCTAGATATACGCCCCATGAGAAAAAATAAACGCAATATTGCAAAAAAGGATATTGAATGGGGACAATTAATGGTTCCATGGTGATGACAAATCCATATAATAGGATAATCTGCAGCACCATTAAGCCAGAAATTTAGCAAGCTGTGGATAAATGGTGTGATGAATTGCTACAAACTTTATAGCCACTATTCTAAGCAGACAATTCTGGGCTAATATATGCAATGATACGTGTCCTTCCATTACATTGCCTCTAGAAGGGAATCAGGGCCTAATGGTCTACTGCCAGAAACAAGTGATCCACGAACATTGTCTCAATCATATGTAAGTTCTTGTTATTTTGCATGGCGCATAGAATGGAGTATGTTTGAGAGCTGTGTTGCTGTACATAAAACAGCACGATTACATATTCATGACTCCGATCTGGCCAAATAGAAAAAAAGGAATAGCGTGTATAGCTTGAATCCAATGGGAGACATGCTAATTATCCAGCATTGGCAGGTGCTATGAGTTACTGCGGCGTTAATCAAGCACTATGATTATGTTATCAGAACTTTTTTTAGACATAGTAAGTGCTTAATTCCATGTCAGCCACACTTGGCGTACGGAAGAATCAGCCCGGAAACAACCGGTGCTCCAGGACTTGGTCCTCTTTCTGTATAGAAAGTTGCTAGACAGAGTTGTTTCAAAGTCAAGTACGAAAACCAACATAGAAAAAGAGTCGTTTTTTCGTTTTCATGATTTTCTTACCTTGATTATATAGCACTCATTGTGAATAAGACGAGAATAAGAGATATAAAACGTATAACATCGTCCTTTCTCCTTTGTCGGAGAAACGACTATTTTCATTTCGCGATTTGGCGCATTTTTTTATTCGCCGCTACGGTGAATATGGGGTAGGCAGCACGTTTTTCCTGGACCTCAACAATGGGCACTAATGATACGTGTGCGCTAGAATAAAAAATGTCGCACGTCATGTTACAAGTTCCGTTTTGACTAGTACTATAAAAGGCAAATCATATCGTTACGTTATTACCCCGAAGGTCGAAAATGACATGACTCGCTGGTTAACCGAAAATAGGGAGGGTATCTTTACCCGCTTAGCATACGGACCCACGTGGCAAAATTTTGAACCGAATCCACGCATTGACCTAACAACAAAAGGTGTAACCAAGGCGTAAAAAGATAAACATTCCCTGTTTCCCAACTTCCCCTCCTTCATATGTTTTGCTGAGTTAGTAAATATTTCTCAGATGATATGTATGTCATTGTCAATGACAACAAGCTGCGTGATTTCTCCAGTTCTCGTCTTCCCCACATATCACATCTACTACTATGGAATGGTAGCCAAGTAAAAAGAATAAAAAAGTAACGTATGACTTTTTCCGTTTCTTTTCCTTCTTTTCTGTCATGGGGTTTTTAATGTGTTCGTGTATAGAAGCTGTTTGAATACTCTCGCTTTACCCCGCCTCATTCGATCCCTTGACCTCATGTTTATTTTACCCTCGGAGTCGATCTCTCTCAGTTTTAGACTCGCGTGCCAGGTCATGTGAGTCACTCCATTTCATGATAACACGCCACTCTCGGGAAACAATGGATAGGGTCCGATCAAAAGATTTTTAAATAACCGTATTTCCCCTAAAATGACCACAACACAACGAAAAAAAAAAACAACAAATTATACAACTCTCTTTTTCATTCCTTTTCTTTATTTCACTTTCGCCTTATCTTTATGTCCGTTGCCCCTGACACCCAATCAACCGAGCAATTGACATTGCAGGATATCCTCAGCGATCCGAAGCTCCTACGAGCTTTTGATAAATATTTACAACAAACACAATCACATCAAAACCTGCTTTTTATTGAAGCCATGTCTCAACTACGACACGAAGAAGCAGATCCAGCAAAAATAGAAAGAATGCTTCATAGGTAAACGAAAAAAAAAAAAAAGGATGACTCCATTTCAAGCAAGAAAACAATTCCTGATCCCACATGAAAAAAAAGAATCTATAAAACCTTTATTCAAAGCGGAGCATGTCTTCAGTTAAAGACAGACACACAAGATCAAGTCAAACGCGATTTTGATGCCTTGAGGTGGGCGATTATCGATCGGCACCTAGCGATATCCATTTTGAAGGATACGGAAGAAGAAGTATCGGCCTTTTTGGTAAGTGTATTTCTTTTTTTGTAACAGCGGAGAGCTAACGAAGGGGAATTAGAATACGAAACTTTCTGGATTTCTACAGAGCCTTGCAACGCCCATTGGGTAAGCTATTTAATGAATGCTAAGAAAAGAATCCTTTTCTAACATCTCTTTTTCTTCAACGCACTTTAGCTCGAATATACCTTCACTTCACAAGCAACCTAAAAAGGATCAGAAACGTGTCGTAATCATAGGAGGAGGATTCACCGTAAGACAAGAAAAAAAGGACATGTAAGGAAAAGGAAATAATGGATCGTCCATCATAGGGTTTTACCGTCGCATCGGTTTTGGATCCCATGCCCCTCTTCCACGTCACTCTGATTGACACAAAAGGTTCGCACGAAAAAAGCTTACAAAGCTCCGCATGGCGCACTAATACTGATTTACCATTCTTCTCTAGACTCATTCGAATATACACCGGGCATTGTGAATATGATCACGAATCCTGAAAAGTCTAGCTCTCTCAGAGTGCTCCACGAAGAATACGTTCGAAACGGGAGAGTCATTATTGGTTACGCCGACTACATCAATGACGACGCTACGAGTGTACAAGTCAATGGTGAAACCGTACGTATTTCTTTTATTTTTACGCTAACCTTTTTCTTGTTTGAGCTTATATTTTATTCATTTAATTGGTATATATATATTTTACTTGGGCAGATCTTGTTTGATTATCTCGTGATCGCCACTGGAAGTTCTTATACCTCTCAACTCAAATCAACCGATATTTCTTCCGTCTATCGCGTTTCCGGTTTAAAGCAAGTGTATGATGAGCTTGTTGCCGCCAGAAGGATCTTGATTGTTGGTGCCGGTCTTGTCGGCTGTGAATTGGCAGCTGAGATCGCACAACGTAAGTTCCCAGGGCCATACCCGGAGAAACAGATCACTCTGGTCGAGCTCAGTCCAACCGTCATTCCCCGAAGCAATCCGCATCAACAGCAGAAAGCAATGCAATACTTGAATGAACTAGGTGTCGAAATCATTTGTAACGAGAAGATCATGGATTTCAATGCGGAACAAGACAATATCTACCAAGGATCGAGTGGCCGGATCTACAGTGCCCATGACAGCAAGGTTTTCATGGCGACTGGGACCCGACCGAACAGCGGTCTTCTGCTAGCCAGCCCGGCATTGGAGTGCTGTCTCGATGACCGCAACCGGATCAGGGTCAAACCCACTTTGCAGTTGAGTCACTGGAAATATCAACATATCTTTGCAGGAGGCGATGTCACCAATGTGATTGAAGAGAAGACAGGGTACTCTGCTACCATTGCCGGTGTTTGCATTGCAAGAAACATTTGCAGATTGGAAAAAGGAAAGCCTCCTTTAACTCAGGGCAGCAAAGGTCTTTTACCTGCCCCTATTAAACCGCTCCATGGCATTGCGGCCCAAGGCGGGATCGGCAAAAGTATGTACAAGTCAATGTCTTTTTGTTCTTTCGCCTTATGGCTAACTCTCTCTCTCTTTTTTTTTTTGTATTATTTCATAGAGAAGCTCAGTTTATTCATGCGCAAATTTTCGTTCCTCAATCCGACATGGACAGCTCTCAAATACTTTGACGAACAGCAATTTGTCAAGATCGTACAAGATCGCACCAAAGCATCGGCTATTGTGGGTCGCTTACCACGTAAGCTTCCACTAAGACCTCATCATCTGGCACCCTCGCAGTCCACCTTGCCTTATGGTATTCGGACACAAGTCGGTTATGACATGAGCTGTCAAAGCCTGGTCAGTTCGCCCTCGCCTCTCTCTTCCTTCCGACGCCGACCGTCCTATCAGAGTCATCATCGTTGCTCCGCCCCAGATAACAATGTCAGCGGTTTCCCTATGCATGATGACTACGATGACGATACGTCCATCGACGCGTTTTCGTTGACAATCCAAAACATTCACCTCTTTGACGATGACGGACCAAAATCAAGAAGATCGTCTTGTTCTTCTTTGTCGGAATCTTCACTCAGTTCGGCGACACTTCCCCAACTTCGTGTATGAATTCATCCGACCGAGTACACACATGCACGCACACTCATACACACACGCACTTACATCGATTCCTTTGGTTTCCTAATGCTCATTTTACTTATGCAACAGTACGCAATTCTTTCATTTTACTCTATAGATTTATGAAAAGTAAAACACGAAATTACATATGGGAAGTACACATAAAAAAACGTATCGTATATACTTAACCTACACGTCCAACAATAAAAGAGCTTCTATGGTTTTGGTATCTTTTCTCTTTTTGCTTTTTCCTCAGTTTCCATAACCCTATTCTCCCAAAAGCAGATAGAGAACTGAGAGGTAAAAAAAATGGCTCCATGATAATAACCCGAATCGGGTACGATCTGGTTATCCTGATCTGGCAGTTAAAGAAAGTCGAACTTAACCAATGAAAACTTCAGGAACCAGTAATTCTGTCTCGCTCTCTTTTTTTTTTTTTTTTTTTTTTTTTTTTTTTTTTTTTTTTTTTTTTCATAAAGTTAAATTCGCTTGCCATCAGAAAGGCCAGAATCTCCAAACTGACGAAAATATTATCGCCTGATAGTCCTCAAAGACGCATGGGTTGTCGCTCTCTCCCCTTCACTCAAACCCAACATCTGGCTGGTTTCCCCAACATGTGTTACGGAACGCATCCTAGTTTAGGCACACCCGTACAGAAACAAAGATAAGGAAAAAATATCCATGTATGCATATGTTCCTTAGTATGCTGTATCTGATGCTTTTTGATAGTAAGTGGAAATAAAGGCGTTTCATATCAATCACATGTGACTACTAGTACACTATCAAAAGAGGGCAGAGTCACTCGTTCATACTTGCGCACCCGCAAAATGGTAATGTCGCGTTAGCACTCGACATAAAGCCTTATATAGCTAGAAAACTCGACTAAAGAAGAAAAAAGAAAAGGAACGGATACGATCAGCATGTCATATGTTATATATATATTCTTAATCACATCAAATTCCTTATCATCCAACTGCCTTTTGTCTTTTTTCATCCTTTTTAGTTATTTTAATGCGCAGATGCATACTCGGCTTCGTGTGTACGACGACTGCTACTTCTTCTATCCTCTTCTTCTCTTTCTCTGCGTCGGCTTTCTTTCCGCTTTTCTCTTACACTCAGTCTTTGTGCCTCCATTAAATCGCTTTGCAATGCTCGCGTCGGATGTTTCAAATGCATAAAGTTACAAAAGCCTCCTCGATTGCATTCGGCCAACTCGTTCTGTCTACAACATGCTTCTCTGAAATCCGTCACGGGAGATAATTCTGCATACAATGGACGCCCTACCCAAGAAAACCATGCATTGAGTTACTCCGGCGCGTCGCCTTTTTTGCTTTCTCTGTTCTATTCACTTACCAGCATAAAATCGGTTATTCAGACTTTCTACGGCTTTTCCAGCATCTTCTTCATAACGGTATTGACAATATACATTGCCGACCAAATGATCACCGACATTGTCACAAACACACATCTCCTCTACTTCACCATACTTGGCAAGTTCCATAAAGACATCTTCGTAGAACAGGTCGAAATCCTGCTGAAGCTGTTCTTCTGACATATGACAGATGGGGTTGTGTGATGGATTCTGGTACATGTTGGCAATCAAGATCGTTTGTGAAAAGGTTGGTTTGACATGCTTTCTCGAACAACGTTCACCGTGACGGCATGCACCAATCTAAAGATAAGGAAAAGAAACAAGGACACTTGGTTAATGGCATCGATTCTCGTCATTTCTATGTTGAAGTGTTACCTTGAAGTAAAAGGAACAATTGACTCTGTGAAAGAAGAAAAAAGAAAACAGTATCATAATCAGTTTGATCCACTCTTCTCTAAAGAATCTATGCAGTTGATGCTACAATCAACTTACTTGTCCTTTTCGGTACCGTAGATACTAGCAAGATATTCAGCCATTGTAGGTTACAGGATTTCTTGTTTCTTTTGGCAAAATGGACAAGACCCAGAGGAAACCCAATTTAAACACTCTTGAGACAAGACTTTGGGTCGCGGACCAATGGCTTTCAGTTTTTGCGTGACCGTTCTTTCAGCGGCAGTTTGCGCACACCCACAATTGGATATTGGGGTTGATCGGTCCGGTTCGCTGCAGCACAGAATGATTAACAACCAACGGAAGGGAGAAAGCAAGCCCTGGATAGGATGAGATTGTATATTCTTTGTTTTATCAGAGGTAGGTACACCAGAATTTTTGATAGCAGCGCGAAAAAAGAACCAGGTAAGAGATTGTCTTGCATTTCAGTGCATATGTATTTTCTATCAGCGTCCGAATTGCTGAAAGCGGACAAGGGAAAGCAAAAAGCACTTCCTTTTTCACCAAGCTTAAACCATTCCAATCCATTCACCTTCATCCAAGGCTAATTTGTGGGATCGCATCGAATACAAACCGGTTATCTTGCTGCAAGACCTGTGTGTGTCTCTTACTTCATGCTTCGGAAAATATCTATCATTGCGGTGATGCATGGTGAACATTTAGAAGAAATTCCTTTCTATTAGTTAGAAGCCGAAATAATTGGCCTTCAGGCACGGGTGCCATGGATGAAAAATTAAAAAATTGATCAGCTAGAGAAATCTAAGTTTATTGCACCAGCACGCTGAAACATCATTTTACCGGAATATAGCGTCTTGTACTTCCTACTACAGCAAAGAAAGGAAAGTTACAGCAGTGCCGCTTACTTCATGAAGTTTTATGAATTGAACAAATATCATTTGTATGGTACTGACCACATAAAATGACGGCAATCTTTTACAGTACCGTTTAGCTTCATGCAAAGTTGTCTAATACAGAGTAGCCTCATTTTTGTCGCTCACGCTCTCGCAAATTCGTTGAGGAGTTCAAACATGTATTAAAAGTCTCTCACCTCTCCCTCCCTGGAATCAAGGATACGATGATTAAACAAAAATAGAATACACCTCAAGGGATATTTCTACGGATCTACTTTCCTTACGATTTATGTGAATTTGGTGAATACAATGGAAAAAGATTACAGTACTTTAGGCTCATGCTCTTTGTCCACTGGACTCCATGACAATACAGAGCAGTGCTGACGGTCGTCCTACCCTTTCTCTGTGGTAAAACAGACATCGTACATTCGTTATCATATTTCTAGTGATATCTTGACTCGTACAGTGTGTTCATAGTTGGCTTGGATTTCTCCAATCTGCTCTTTCTTCAACTACTCCAAAAATATTTGTTACTCTTCCATCGTGCTTGTCAACGCTGATAGCAACACCATCATTCAGAGCCACATACATCTTTCCTCAAAACTGCGCGGACCGTCGCTTACTCCATGAATGTTTTTATCACTTGCACCAATGTTCATCTGACCACACCGGAATTACAAATTTCGAATCACGACAGGTTACATGCTTTTTCTCTCTGCACCGCAGCAATAAAAGATCTGACATTATCTCGTTTCGCCTATTGAATGATCAAGATTCCCAATGCGACAACTAGCTCTTACCTTTGATTCTGCTTTTCGCCATATAATCTCATAAGCACATTCCACTGAGACTGGTCAAATCCAGCTATCAGGACTTCCTTATCAAAGGGATATTCGCAAAATATTGAGCACGAGCTTATTAGCCAGATATGCAGTTGGCGATCTCCATCACATCTGAATGATCCGGTGTTGACCATGTTTGCAAGTGAGCATAGAGTGACAGAAATAATTTAGCTTTTCTAACGTCATATAACTTACTCAAATCCTTGTGCAGCACTGCAACGAATCAAGATTGGCATTGATATGAAACGCTTGTTTACGAACATAGGGCGACATTATGCCACAACACCGTACCTACAATGACGTGCATACGTCAAACGTACTAATATGCACGAAGAAAGTAACGCCGCAGATGCTCGTATGGGTAACACGCTTTACCACAGTGGTCCTCTTTTGATTTCACTCGACAACTTCAAGCCCTCGATAGCGCGTAGCATCGTGTAAAGTCATGGCTCAATGAATCTCCAATTTTTGCCTCGGAGACTGCCTATAGCCATTATGCGCTATGGCCCTTTAGTAAAGCTCACTATCGATGCCGTGGATCCCATTCCATTGGGTTTTAAAGTTGGTGAGACTTTTCTAAAGGCCATGGAAGATATGGGCACTTCCGTAAATTACAACGCAGATGACACTGACCTACCGAGATCAGGCCTCGAAGTCCTTTTGCTGGAGGTTTCTGGATCCTACAGCACGTCAGATCCTGCGAAGCACGTGTACGATCATGTCAACGCGGCTGATGGCTGCACAACCATGCTCAAGGCTATATTAAGGAAATATCAATTTGCCGAGCCTGCCTTGATCCATGACGTGCACGTAGTATTTCTACATACAAGCGGCAAAGATACAAATTGGATTATTGGTACGTTGCGTGTCATCTAAGATGCCTTTTGTAGATAAAATGCCTGCGATTGTGCTCCATGCGACCAATGCAAAACGATGCCGTTTACAAGTTTGAACGACTGGTGAAGGCCGCTGTTGACGTAGATGTTGACAAGCCGACGTCAGTCCTGGGTATGATCGACTTCCTCTGGAAGGCTAAGGTAATTGATTGTGATATTAAGACTGCATTACATATCACATAATTCTAGGCCTTGAAGAAGTCCCACGAGGACTATCTTCCCAACTTCGACCGGTCTCCTGAGGCTTACAGAACCCCTCTGCATCTGGCCTTAAAGCCAGATCCCCCCAAGCCGGCGAAAAACGGATCTTGTGTTGGGATTGCTGGGCTAGATCCTCATTCCTTTTTGGAATAAAAATGCGTCTTACTGTACTGCAGTCAGCATCGAGTGTTTGGAAATACTATACCGAAAGAGCACTGTTACGTTTTTCTATGTGCTGCAAAGTATAACAGAAAGTTCTGATGACAGAAGCTGATGGTTCCAGCTTTTTTAGGACAATAACGTGCAGAACCTAGCAACTCATGTGGTGTTAGATCGTCCTGCCTTATTACTTCATATTTATATTATCGCTTCCAGCTCCCATGCCCATCTCATTTTTGTAATAGTGGACATATGAGTGATGCTTTTCTGTCTGCTTTCACTGTAGCTTGTACATCCTACACGCCTCTGTCCATTCCGACCATCCATCAATAGCTACTCCTCCTGTCTTTCAGTTTTCTCAGCCATTGGTTTACTGTGAGCGATCTTTGCGTTGCTCTGGATTTTTTCAATCAAATATCTGCTCCTTCTACTGTCAAAGAACCACAAAATATAAGCTATTCATAGTAAATGCAACATGAAAAGAATTGATATATATGGCTATATTTTCTGCATGGCGCCAAGAGCAAGTATCAACTAACAATAAACCACAAAGTGAACAAAGCCATACAATCCATCTAAGACTAAGGTTTATCCTCTAATAAAATCAATGAGGTTTGATTCAATGCTAGCATGCCTTTCTTTTTCTACTCGTTAAATAGCACTATATTCATCCAGTTTCTTCTCTGCCAAAACTTAGTTAAATAATATATAAGCTTCTCATTGTTTAGAATATAATTTGATGAATCTCTTCTCCTCTAGTTAAGAGTTGTCTGCGGTTTCATAGCGTGAGTCATCCTATTTGACAACGGCAACAGCCCAACCGGCTTCCAGCAATCAGGATCACGGAGTTGTTCAAATTAGGCAATTGACCATCCCAGTTTCCTTTGTTCTTAATAGACCATTCATTTCATATATATTGATCACTGTCAGATTCGTTTTCTTTCTTTTTTTTTT
>JNDP01000859.1:0-37442 GCA_000696975.1 Apophysomyces trapeziformis B9324
AAGTTGTGACGCTTGACCAAGTTAGCGAGACCAAGATCACCAATTTCTTCGGCGGGGACGACAGAGAGGTCATCAGCGGGAGTGGTGGGGGGGGCAGAGGGGGAGAACGCAAACAATGCGAGAACAAGGAAGAATGCCGAAGCGAATCTGAACTTCATGGTTTGATGATTAAGTTAAGAAAGGGAGAGTAGCTGAAGAACAGAAGAAGGGAAGAGGATGTATGAGAGAGAGAAGGTTGTTGGAGAAAAAAACGGGATGGCGAAGTGATAGCTGCTTTTATACCTTTTTCTTTTCTTTGTTGGCAGACTGCATGATCTTAGAGCACTTTGCTGATAGGATCAAAAAGGTTAATTACTAGCGACGTCCAAAAAAAGAAAATAAAAAAAGTCGTGACAAGGAAAAACCATATCGTCTATTAGGAGTATCACCAAAAGAGAAATAAGACACGCCGCCTAACATAACTATAATCATGATAATAAGACGCAGTGAAGCCCAATGGATGCCGAGCCGAATCATCGTAATACCCAAGTATGGGATAGCCCCCTTTTTTTCGTCCTCCACCCAAAAATAGAGAGAGAGAGAGAGAGAGAAAGCGAGAAGCAAGGTCTATGATTTAGCCGGTCGTCCGCTTGTCAGTCAAAGTGCTCGTGTCGCACAAAATGCTATGATCTTCGGAGTACAAAGTCAGCGGGCTCCTAATAAAGGAAATGCTACTTAACTCATAACCAAATAGGTCGAATCACCTCGCCCTCTTTGCCCTCGTCTGTGCGAAATACGTAGTACAACTGCAGAAAATACAATATGTAAAATTTTCATATGCTGGATTTTATTTCTTTTATTAATCATGCCAATGCAGACGATTTCTGTTTCGTCGTTCGATAATGGCATGGAGGCGTAATTCGTTGCCCAGAACACGAAATCTCTTGGATAATTTGGCTTTCCGATCATGCATCGGAGATGAATCCATTGTCATGATGTTCAGGGGAAATGAAAAAGAGAGAGAGGTGGGGAAGACGAACCTTTTTTTTTTCGTCTGTGCTACAGCGAGGTGAAGCAGTGCGCTGTTCAACGGACCCAGTTCAGTACCCCTTTCCATCACCCCAACCCCCTTATCCTTTCCCTCTTTTTTTTGCTGTTCTAAGCGCTCTTTCAAACATCCCAAAACTAGTGAGTACTTGGAACCACTGCTTAAACTACTTGGATTGCATGATGCGCTACCTACCCTTTTTTTTCTTTTCTTAACCTTAGCCATAACCCCCTTACTACATCCTAAGACCCCAAAAGTTTGCTACGTGAAAACAAAAGAATCGATTACGATCTTAACCTGGAACAGTTAGTGCCTTCCTCTTTTTCATTTTTTTTTGCTTTTCTTTTAGCCTAGTTCAGGACGGTTTGGTCGGTGCATCACCAGAAATTAACGAAATAGACTCACACAAAATGACATGCAGGACTAACATAAAAATAGTAACCATCATTTCGAGTGGCAAAATGGAAAAAAAAAAAAGTTAACTTGTGACATTGTACCAGGCAAATCTAGTTTTTTTTTTCCTATAGGACCGATAGGCTGAGATTATACTCTACTTTTTTGCCACATAAACTATTCGGCTTTTCTCTTTGGCCGACCTTGCATTTACTTGATACGCAACCCTCAATACCCCTAAGCTCCGAAAAAAAAAGAGTTTGGATTGCGGGAGTCCCCAAGTCGACCCAGTGGGGTCGGTGGTATATCTCTCAAGGTCAGAAATGAATTAAAAAAAGACAAAAACAGCACTATATTGTGATTCCGCTCAGACAGTGTTTCGTTCCGTTTAGTATGGTTCCTCTAGTAACTATATCTTGCAGATAAGTTCACCATTCAAAGAGAAGATAAAACGTGCATAGTAACGGACTATATCTTTTTAGCCTGTATTTGCCACGTTACAGGATCATCAACCCCTTTGGATTCCCCCTTTAAAAAAAAGAAAGGGAGTCATCCTTCTTTTCCAGCCATAGATCATGCGCTACATAGGATTTCATGCATGTTCCACCTCAATAGAGGTTGTTTGATAGCCATTACGAGGATCAAATATTCCTAGTATTCTTTTCCTCATTGATTTTGTTTATCTTGAATAAATTTGACTGAGACAAACAGAACTATCCAATATGCGATTTCTTTCCCCGCGTCTGTCACAAAAATCGTACGTGGTTTCATTTTATTAACCTTAAAAAACAAAATCAATGGTTCAACCGAAGCTCGTGTTGGAAAAACTGCACACGGTAAAATGATAAAGAGAAAATAGACGATTGGCGCAAAAAAAAAACGCATAGAGAAAAAAGAAAGTACGTGCAGCCATCAAGACATTTTAATTAGTGTTACCATAGCGACGCCAAAACAATTGGAACAACCCCAATCCAATCTAGAGTTGTCATTGCGCGCTTTGAACGTTGTTTTTTTTCTTTGCATGTCCATAGAGACGGATGCTCTTGCAGCCGACATGGCATGTAGACAACAGCAATGGGAACGACTAGAACTAGGAGCCTTTTCTTTTTTTATCTGAGGGCCAGACCAAAGACAAGCAAGCTGTACAAGCAATGAGTAGAAGCATTTTACTAACGTGTACATACGGATGATAGACAACAGCTAAAAAAGGATCGGAATGTAAGCAAACCTTAACAGTTGCGCTTTACATGCCTATCTAGTCGGGATCTATGCAATGTTTTTGGAAGTTTGGTAAGAAAGGTATCTCATTCTCCGTTGTATTACTCGTTTGGCGTATAAGGTTGTTCTATTGAAGAACTAAAAAAAAAGAGTTCCATCTGGATCCTGTGCCTCCCATGTGTCCTACTGGGTATTGCCTTATTCCTGTTGCATTGGCGATCGTAAAACCATGATCTTGCAAAAGATTGATAGTTCAGTGTTACATGGCGTCAGCATATACGCCTCACTTATCAATATTATTTTTGCGTATTATTATTGTCATCGGCGTGGCTCTGTTTTTTTGTGCTTCCTAGTAGGCGTTCAAAGTTCCTTCTCAGATCAATATGTTTCATAGCCGTAGATACCGAATGAGTTATAACTATCTGAGTAACAAAATATGGACATATAGAGTATGCCCGGCGGCGTTCACACGACCATTAAGAATAAGTACACGTAATAGCACAAAACAGCACTATGATTCGACACTGAAAATAGTGTTTACATAGGGCACGACGCGTCTTATGCGTTTGTACCAAAAGTTTTGACTTTTTCCTTTATTTTGCTGTATCTTCAACATTAAGACATATATTTGTATAGCTTATCGCTTTCCAGTAAAACAAATATAGCAACTACTTTTAGCTATCCTGAATCTTTATGGCTACGTTGAGAACTTCACCCCCGGGTCCAATAAGTAAACATTTTGCTAAGTCGCCGCATTCGTTATATCCCTCTTTCATAGCCATTTTTCGGCACTTAATGCTAACCATTGAGCTACCCAGAGGCTCTCTTCCACATGGAACGAGCTGCCAGCCTGTGCCTAAAGGGAATGTCCCCACTTGATGTCCATGCCTCATCTGGAAAACTTTAAGGACGCCCCGTCGTGCAGCATAGATCACGAGAAAAAGTAATATTCGGCCTCGATCCATGACTTCCACCCAACCACACACGGCGTCTCGTACACCTTTCCACATTCGCACCATTTCTCCTTCGAGTACGTCCCATAAGATCACACGACCCAGAGCATCGCTCGTCGCTGCGAGGGTATGTCTCTGGGCACTGACGGCTGGAGGACACAACGAAATATGCATAATTCGTCGTCCTGGGTCACTTGTTTGTAGCACAGCAGGGATGGGTGTAGCAGCTTCTATCTGACTTGGGGGGTTTAACAGATCGGGTGCGTAAGGTACAGGCGACGTCGGTCGGGATGAAGGCGAATTGGACCCTGTTAACCACGCGGTGGCGGCCTTTGCGCGGACAAACATCGGTGTCGCTAAACGTGCCATGACATACCCCGCCATCGAAACCGCAGATACTAATAGACGGCTGTCGTCGCTAGTGGAATAATAGCAAAGCATGGGGCTAGTGCCGACTGCAATGTAACGTGAAGTGGCCATGGTAGGAAACGCGTGCGTCGAAATAGTCGAACAATCATTCAAGATTCCTATCCGCTCTTGCTCAGGAGATGGCCCTTTTTTTTTCGTCAGAAGGTAAATGTGAGCATCAAATAATCTTTAGCAAAATTGACCTCTTCCTTATGTTTTACCTAAGCTGACTGCATCAAGAACCTTTTCTTGTTGGGAAAATTCCCATTTTTTGTACTTAAAACTAACTTGAAGACCAGACGGAGAGGATTGTCGTTTGTCATCGCATGCTTTCAGGATGGTCCAAAGATCCTGCCCCACGATACTAATGACCTTATTTCCATGAAATAGGACGGTAATCTCCTCATCTTCGTTTGTGCGTATCCGTGAAGATATCTTAAGAACAGATGGTGGCGTCCTTAACTTGATAGAAAGAATGGCAGCCTGCTCCAACAACTGGGCCGTAACAAGCACACCTTTCTAAACCAGAATTGCGTTAAAACAGCTTTTGCATCAGGCAAATATACACTTCATATATACGCTCATTCAATACAATCATTTTGCCGTTAACCTCTCTTTCTATTCGCGCTTCTCCCTTTAAACATATAGCCATATATTACCTCTGAAAATATTCTGATCCACCCAGTACTATACCCGACCATGACGAATATCTCGCTAAGCAACGCCGTATCAGATAATATGCATCTTTGAACGTCCTCTGCTAGTGCTTGTTACCTTCTACGTGACGACGCACAAAGCGGCAGACATAAAATAGCGGTGATGGTTTCACTAGCAGCATTGTCTGAACTTAGGCTGTTTTCCATATTTTCCTTACGTACTCTGGTGTTGCACATCCCGAACCCTGACTAACTGCGATATATTCCCCTTCTTTTTCGTTGAGCTGTAGCAAAAAAAACTTGTTCTTGCGAGCCAATACCAAATATCTTCCAGATGCCGAGGCAGATACAAGATAGGGTTCATTTAAAGACGGAAGAGGTGGCGAGGAGGTAACTGTTCGGTCACTATGACTAGTACCAGGCCTTGCCGTCTAGACAACGCCAAAAAAAAATATCAATTTCTTATTATTCTTTTCCTGACGTAGTATACTTCGTCCTCGTTCCAGCTCGGTACTTTTGCCCAGGAATCAACTTGTTCTTTGAAATGTCAGGACCTTTTGCAAGAAACCTCATTTGAATAACGCGACCGATCCACTTGCCTTGGTCGTCCTTGATATCTGATTTCGAGCTGATGTCTTCATTAGAGCTAGATACTTGTGGGAGTCTTCCCATTAAGAGTGACAGTATAGGATTTGGCACATGGTAGTGTGATTCCAGCGTACATTTCAGCTTCATGGTGTTTCTGCCATCAAGCAACAATGCGCTACTGACTTTAAAATCTCAAAATGACCTCTCACATGTGAACAACGGAATGGTTTACCTCGGATCTCAAGCCAACCCCAGTTTGCCAAGACAGAAATGCAACAAAACGATCGAACTTGCTAATAAACAACCTGATAGCTAATTTATGAAATGTTTATACCGAAGTATATCTATTTTATTTGTTTTCGAGCGTGCTTATGTTATGGTTTCTGGATATTATTCGCAGAAACAACATATAGCATCTTACTATATCGCCTTGTTCGGGTCGATAAAAGCAATGTTTCCAACTAAACATGACTGCACTTATGCTAGGACCGTTGTCATGTTTAGTGAGCTTGCCAACGCTCATGCTAACTATCGCCATATCTGCGCATTCATTTATTTACCGAACCAGCCAAGTGTTATGCTATGGTAACGACGGCTGTTGGTTGGTCAACGTAGCCATCTTATTATTGTTATGGGTCTTATGTAAATATGTAGCGTTCTATAATGAAGAAAAATAGCCGCAGATGGTTTGCCACCTGTATCTTCTTGGAAGCAAAAAGGGAGATTGTGCAGGCGACTATGCATTATTTGATACATATCGCAGTGGATAGAGAACAAATGCCCTTTTTGTCTTTGTCAATAATGACTAAAATTAAAAGGATTAGCGTCAGGCTGTGATCGGCTACTGCTTCAATGAATTTTAGCTTGCTTTTCCATTTTCGTGACTCAACCCTTACCTACCTCTCTGTGGGGTAAGTTTAGACTCATCATAAAGTCCCCTAAAGCACAATGGCGTCGGTCCGTTTCTCCTTACTAGTTCCTCCTCTATAAACCCCAAAATTATTTGTGGATCAATAAAGACCCTTTAGCGATCTGCACGCTGATCGCTTTAGTTGATGACTAGAATAACAGTAGTCATATAAAGAGATAATAGAGAAAAATGAATATTCTTTAGCAAGGTAAAATTAATTGACCAAGAAAAAAGATATCGACATACAATGTAATTACTTGCTGCATATTAAGCAAAACAAACCTCACAACTTTGATCAACGCCAAAATATGCTAACATTTTGCTTGTTAGACGTCTTGATTTGCAGCCCATCTTCACAAGCTTACCCTGAAAATTTCTATGAATCGATCGTCTTTACGTGGATAACTGCCTTAAAAAGTGAAGGCTCAGTTGACACAAAGTAGATATGGTATTGAACAGTGACTTCAGGTATGAAGCACGCAACGTTTAGACTCTTAAAAATTCAATTGTCCATAAATTATTAACGGCAGGTTTTCAAAGTAGACTTTTACGATATTCATCGATAATATAGGCTGCAACTTTTTCAGACCAAACATGCAGTATCATTGAAAGAATTTCTCTTGAAGGAAACCCCTAAACTGTATGATAAGTTTGTGATCATGTGTATTGTTTTACTGAGTGAAACAGTTACTTTGTCCTCAGCAGTGATGATAGTGATTTCATTATTTAGCACGCTTATTGTAAGACCAGTTTGAGAAAGCAGTATATGCCTTTGTAATACCTGTTACAAAGTCTATCCAAGGATAATTAAGTTACTATAGAAATACGCACGCCATTTAGTTTGATATCATCCAGGTAATGACATCGAATCAGTATGATACGGGAAGGAGTAAGGTGAGAATCAAAGACTTCCGCTCGCTCTTGTCCAGAAGTTTCTTCCACCGTCACTTCGTAGTATTTTTTTCTGTAAATGCCATCGGGTCGGTAGATTAGTTCAGTAAGGTGCTCTTCAGCATCTGCCGGATGTATTAGACGCAGTACTCCTATAAGAGAAGGTCCGAACCATTGAGTGTAACCTTTCGTCTCCGACAGTTCGTTTAACTTGGAATAGCCTTCATCCCGCAACTGGATACGCTCTGCTTCGTTCATTTGCGTTAGCCTGAAGACGGTATGGAAGCGACAGCACACAGCAAGTGACTTCAAACCTGGATTGAGGTAATAAATGGTGGTCAAACGGTAGCTGGCATGGTGATAACTGCATTCAAGTGAAGTAAGACGTGGGCAGTGAGATGATAAGTAGGGATAGACTTCGTCTTCAATGTCATTTGCGAATAGCCCGAGGTATTTTAATTTAGATTGGATAGCCGTTCGACTTTTGTTATTGTTTTTTAATCCGATGTTGTCCGTGGTCAAGGACAGGTGTTGAAGGCTTTTAATCTCAGTCAAGATAAGATCCACTTCCAAACGAGAACATATATAATCCATTGCAAGCGTTGTCAAAGAGCGACAGACTTTTAAGTGCGCCAAGACTTCAACAACCGGTATTTCCAGTTTACCATAGAGATTGACGTTCTTAAGTGTTTGATGAAGGCTGTAAATTCTTCCCGTAAACCAAGGAGTGTCCGTAGGGTAAACACAGAGCCCTCTCAATGGTGCTCCAATTTCCAGCAATATATCGATAAGCCTGTAGTAAACCTTATCGTTAATCATATCCAGGCGTTGGAGATGATAGCATGAACTTACAAGTTGTTTCGCTTCTCTCTCCATGCTACTGTTTTCAGCTTGACTGCCGCGTAACTCAAGCTCTTCGAGCTTAGGATATTTTCGAGCAAAATAATCTCCCCACTCAGAGTTTTGCCGTGCAAGCACCGAAAATTTGCGCACTGTATGGCAAGGTACTACAGGCTGTGGCATCTCACCGTATACCCGGAGATACCGAACTTTGAAATAGTTTAGGCGAGGAAAATAGCTGTGAATCTCTTCCAGAACCAGATATGTTACGCCCCTGTTAAGCGGTTGTCTCGAAGTGACAAAATCGACACTCAAGTTCTCTACGCACGGAAATTCAGAAAATGCGCTTGTGCATATGTCCCAGTCTTCGATCCCAATGGACAAGGTCGTCAGCCGACGATAGATATCTCCATTATTTGCAAGAATCCGGAGTTCAGATTTCAGCCAGTGTCTTGTTGTCGCTAATAGTTTTAGATTCTTCCACTCTTGTAAGAACGTGAACCAAGTAGGTTCTATAATGGATTGATCCGGAAGGCTCCCCTTTGTGCCACAAATGCGGTCCATGGCATCAATTACTGGCCTGTGCGATATGCTACCCATACGGTCAATTGCCGATTGATTTGATGCTGATAGTACATGCAGTCTGTTAACATATAAAAAAAGCTTTTTATGCGAAGCGGTTGCCAGCATCGTGTTGAAAAACAGTTGAAGCCGTTTTTGCGAGTCTATCGTTACCAATTCGTATAACAGCGGAGTGAGTGCAACATTCCAGGAGCGGCAAACAGTGATTAGGATACAGAGCGTTTGTTTTGACAGTCGATTAGCGACGTTGAACAAAATTTCGTTTGGCAAACGATAGATCAAGGTATTTGACGGTACGTTACAATTTGCACACACTGTATCTTGTTCGATCTTCATGGTCACATATCTAAACCTTTGGCAAGGTTATGTTATTCTGTTACGTTTTCTATGAATGATAAGCAGAGCTGGACAATTCTTTCTTACTCTTGACAAGGAATGGGTATTGCAAGCAAAAAGAAAAGGGGCGATCTGCGTACAAACGTCGTTGACAAAAGCTATCTATGAAGTCCACAGATTGGATACGAATAAGTTGTGCAAATTAAGACATTGTTTGTTTGGATGACAACGATGTGGTGATATGTCCTGCTATCTATTGGATCATACCTCTAACGGTTTTTAAAATTGTATAAGAGCTTGGTTCTTTGAACGTATTATCGTGTGTTCTTTACAGAGATTATTACCAGATCACGTTTCTTCACAAGAAAGATGGAGACTATCAATCTTGCGCAATAAGCTTACGTCGATTATTCGGTGCTCAACGTGCCAGACCTGAACTTTGAGCTAACAGTAATTGCTGTAATTACCATTTAGGGTTTGGTTCCACTAGCACCTCTATCTTTTTTATCTGTTGCCATGATAAGAGCGGACATAGAATATCATTAGTCAAAAACTAGAGTTATTGCAAGCATGTTTGCAAACCATAGCAATAACTCTCATAATCCGCTTCTATCCGCATGAGTTTCTTAAGAAATGAAAGCAAGAGCAATGATGTGCAAAAAAGAAAAGATAAATTACTAGGAGCTCGCTTCGAATACTCTTATAGGGGCTATCACAAACAAAATTCGATTCAAGGAATTGATATCCGGTAATGAAAGCACGCGTTTTCCAGGCTCGTTCACAAAATTTAACACTGTCAAACGGTTGCACAGGCTTACAACAATTATAATATACGTTCTGGTAGAGGATATTGATGTTGGAGGCAGTACCATCAATTCCACATTTTATCATTGAGAGGCAATACTCGGACGACCTTTTTAACCATGTTCAAAATCAAAAATTCCCCAAATCAAAGCCAAGAATCACTGAACGGTTTTCTATCCAGAATAAATGAACAGCGAACTATAGTCTACTGTCAACGCTGCAATTGGTGTGCTTCCCGTTTCCCTACGGCAAATGGCCAAAACTCTATATTGCAAAAATGAACATTGACCGCTCAAAAATTCCCATATTCCAGTATTGGTTTGAAAGCTCTGTATGTGTTCATTTCTCTGTTATGCGCTTGTCCCTTTGTTTTAGAAAGTATGAAGCATATATTGCAAAATGTATACTATATACTCGACATTTCAACATCACTTGTTACTTAATAAACATATAATTTATGCCCAAGCTTCTAACTATTTATTTATCGACTATTCCCATGGAAATACCGTACTGACGTGTACTTAAGTTCATCTGGCAAGTGTCTTTTCCAAAGGGGCCAATATTTAGCCAATCATCTTTTATTCGGAATATGAAATTTTAAATGCCCAATGGACTTCAAGCGGAGAAAATAAGTGATCGGGAAAAGCAATAAATAGCCTAGAAAAATTTTATGGTTCTTATTTTTTTCTTTTATCAGCTGAGGACCCTTATAGCTTAGCGTGGATATTTAATACGCGTTCGGCCACTCTGTCCTCAAAGATAAAGTCAACTATACATGTTGGGCTCTGCTAGACAACGGATAAGGATACTTCTAATGATATATTCCGTTCACAAGCAAAGCAACATATCCAATTCAAAACAAAAACCAACCAAAACAAAGAAAAGAAAAAATAATACGCGCTTAGACAGACTAGCCGCATCGAATGGCGTGCTTAAAATGAGTGTGTATGTCTATAATACCCGAGCTATCCATCGCATTACAGCTGTCACTCTCGCTCTCCCTCTGATCACTATCAGTCAGGATGCTTAATGATAGTTTGCGATAAAAAAAAAGGTTTGCAAGGGCTATGGTTCCAGACTGCCCTATGATGCCTGTGTTGCCCTCATACCAAAATAAGCTTTCCGGATGGGATCCGAGAAAAAGAAAATCAGGGCGTCCATATGTGCGATGTCTTCATGAAAAATGAGAAAATTATCCGTCGTTTTGAATGAACATCAATATATAAACTGCATTGTCATATGCTGACCATGAGTATGAATAACGCAACATTGTATTGTTTTCTATCCATGCAATGTCAATCACAAGTTTCAACTGACAACAAACAAACGTTTTTCATATGAAGTGATGTCACTCTTAACTACTCGTCCTTTTTTTTGTAGAAACTCCATATGACCTCCTTTTTCTTACGCCGCTTCTTTTTTTTAATCCGCCGCTTCCTCTTCTCTCTCAGCTTAACCTCTTCACTTTTGTAAGTCTCCGTTACCAGCGTTTGATCTTTCTTTTCTGCGGAAGCTCATCAGCGTCGTGAGCCACGAAACTGGCATACGGATGCAACAGTTCGGAAAGCAACTAACTGAATATTCTTATTCCTATGCTACTAGCATACCATGACAAGCACCATCCATAGTGCGGCAGAAAATGGCACCACTACAACCGAAACAACTGTCATAACGAACGGTTCAACAATAAAAGGCTGGGACGACGATACCGATGCCATTCCTCGTCTGCAGATTGTGGATGAACATCAGAAATTCACGTACGTCTTGTTTCTGCGTTTCGAGGGAATAGGGGGAAGGAGTTCTCTATCTCTAAACATGCTTGTTCCGTCGCTGTAGTGAACAACTGCCTAAATACATGGGTCATTGGGGTTTGGCCGATGCTGGGTTTAAGTACAATGTCGTTGCTGTGTTTGGCTCTCAGAGTACCGGTAAAAGTAAGTAGACATTTGTATAATCTCGATAAGAGACACAGTTTGACGCCTATGATTTACAGGTACTCTTCTAAATCAACTGTTCGGAACATCCTTCGACGTGATGAATGAGAATCAACGTAGTCAAACCACAAAAGGCATTTGGATTTCCCGTGCCCGCGGAATGCATGTACTCGTGATGGATGTTGAGGGAACAGACGGTCGTGAGCGTGGTGAGGATCAAGACTTTGAGCGCAAATCTGCCCTTTTTTCTATGGCTACAAGTGAAGTTATCATCTTGAACCTTTGGGAGCATCAAGTCGGTCTTTATCAAGGAGCTAACATGGGATTGTTAAAGACTGTGTTTGAAGTTAATCTCCAACTGTTCCAAAATCAAAAGGGGTAAGTCATCATTCATAGCACAGTGAGTTCGTTCAAGTGGAAGACAGAGGTGGTGGAGGAGAAAAGGAACCAATATTGCTCAAACAGCGGTAGCTAATTTGTTCGTTGGGCTTTTGTAGCAAGGAAAAAACCCTGTTGTTGTTTGTAATTCGTGATCACGTTGGTGCAACCCCCTTGGAAAACCTGGCAAAGACGCTTCAAGCTGATCTGGAGAAAATCTGGGCTGGACTTTCCAAGGTATTCCCCGTTTCTTTCCTTTTGATTAGATTAATTTACATGAGTGACGGGACGTACCATTTAGCCAGAAGGGTTAGAAGACTGCAAGATTCACGATTATTTCGATTTCATGTACAATGGATTACCACATAAGATCCTACTACCCGATAAGTTTGTTGAGAAGGTGGCTGAATTCCGCCAGAGGTAGGATAATTGCGTATTTGGAAGACAAGGCTAACGGTGACAAGATTCAACGATCCCAATAACGAGAACTATGTATTCCGGCCTCAGTATCACAAGCGTATTCCAGCTGATGGATATCATGTCTATGCATCCGGAATTTGGGACAAGATCTTAACCAACAAAGATCTTGACTTGCCAACGCAGCAGGAACTCTTGGCTCAATATCGATGTGACGAGATTTCGAATGTGAGTGATTATCTGGATCTAAGAGCGATGCGCTTGACGGTCTGAAATTGTAGGCGGCTTTCGAAGTTTTCAACCAAAGAATAGCCCCTTTCAAGACGCCTATTCTGGAAAAGGAGCAGACTATTTCCGATCTTGGTGTACAAATGAAGGAAATCCGGGACGAAGCTTTGAATGCTTTTGACAAGAGTGCATCACGATACCATCAAGCTGTATATCAGAAGAAACGAGCTGATATGCTTGCTAAGCTGAACACACAATTGAACGTATTCTTCGTCGGTCAGATTAAGAATCTACACAAAAAGGCCATTGCTATGTTTAATGATAGCTTAAAGGTAACATTTTACTTCGCTTGCCCCGCGATCGTACTAAACCACTATTTGCAGGCTGAATTGAAGAAACCATCATACAACTTTGCTGATGCGGTACAAAGCTGCTTGAAGACCGCCAATGACTATTTTTTGGAGGGAGCAAAAGGTACATGGCAGCGCGATAGGATAGTTCAGTCAGAATAATTCATTTCTTAGCAATCGTGCTACCCGAGACGGACTGGTCCTTTACACATGAGCATACACTGTTAGAAGAAGAGTTTGCTGAAGCATCTTCTAAGGCACGCGCAGATGAATTTAAGAAGATGAGCAAGGCCTTAACGGTACGTGGAAATAGCGCTCTCGACAATCAGCGCATTTGCCTAATATAGGATTATTTGTAGAAACAAGTCGAAAGTGAATTGTCCGAACCTATTTCGTTGGCACTTAATAATCCAGAACCGGATACGTGGAAGAAGATCATCGATGCATATAACAGCACAGTGGAGCATGGTCAATCGGTGCTAACGGAAAAGGCTAAAAGTATGATTAAAGAAATAGTGATAGCGGAAAATGAGCTAATCATGGTTTTATAGGTTTCAACTCCTCTGCTGAAGAGCTGGAAGAATCATTTGCTGCATTAAAACGACAAGCATGGTTAGTTTTGCGCAAAACAGTCGATGAAGAGTTAGCAGATAACATGCTGCTGATGAAATTACGCACAAAGTAAGTTAGGCGTGTTTAACAGCAAATGACTAAAACCTGGCTAGATTTGAAGCGAAATTCAGATACGACGAGAATGAAATGCCTAGAGTTTGGAAACCAGAAGATGATATTGATGCTTACTTCAAGCGAGCCAAGGATGATGTAAGGGGAACGGGTCGCTGCTTCGTCTTATGACTTATATTCATGATGAACACTGTGTAGGCACTGACACTGATCCCATTGTTTGCTAAAATCGATTTGTCTGGAAACGAAGGGTTTGAAATCGCATCAACAGAGGTAAACTTAAGATGAAATCGATCAGTACTTTGGTGTTCTCATGGTTATTTTTGTGCAGGATTTCGACTTTAAGAAATCACTTACAGTTTTAAGCGAGACAAAACAAATAGAAATGACCAACCGTTTCAAGCGCGAATCAGATGCATTCTTCTTGGAGGCTAAGCGGTCCGTGGTCGCAACAACGGCAAAGATTCCCATGTGGCTCATTTGTCTTTTAATTGCTTTGGGCTGGAATGAGTTCATGGCTATCATCAAGAGTCCTATCTATCTGATCTTCTTTGTATTGTGTATTTCATTTGGTTACGTTATCTATGCTCTGAATCTCTGGGGCCCATTGGAACGCATCTTAACAGCAGTTGCTGGAGAAGCGACAAAGATAGCGCGCGACGCAGCAGCTAAAAATTTTGCTCAACCAATGTATCCGGAAAATGAGCGAGTACAAAGCTAGAATATCATAAACAGATGTATCCTTTTTTTTCTTTTATTAAAAGACCAACCAGTAAACAAATGTCTAACTGGCGTTTTCTACAGTATGGTTCTCTGTAAATGGTACGACTTTGATCGATCAGTGTCCAAGAGATCTACGCCATTGCGATCACAGATCGGATCCCATATGTCCATTGCAACCTTTGTATGCTGGCATGTGGCTTGGCTTTATGACCATGTTTGTTCAAAAATCAGTGCCAAATGGTTTTCGCCGTTTTCTTTTTCATTTTCTTTTAAGAGTTTGAATGGAAATGTGTGTGTATGGTTCACCAGGGGTAATGGCCGCATAGCAGCTACCTTCAGTTCTGAAATATAGCACACTCATTATCCCAGAACGCATAAACGTCCCAAGACAATAAACATTCTGACTTTGTTACGTTCGAGTGCAATGAAGACCGAACACCATTAGTTGCAAGAGATACCACGCGGCTTTGTCTTTACAGACTCCACCACTAACGACCTCTCAGGCGCTCGTTAATGAACGAACATAGCGTAAGGAAAAAAACCTGGGAACACGGTCAGCCGCTCCCATTTTATAGACGCCAGCCAAATAAAAATTTTTCCAGTTCCGGTATGTGACTACTCATTTCCAAGAATTTTCCAGACCCCCCTTTTCGCTCCCCGCCACAAAGACTTTTGTTTTCGCCCGAAAGAGACATGACAATCTGCTAGAAGTACGGCGAAAGATGACGTGCTTGTCATTAACTAGCGAGTAGGAAATACATATCCAAGTTTGACTGTAAACATTAACTGTCGCTAAAATGAAATGATTTTTAAAGTTGTTGGGCAAATAGAAGAGCATAGAAGCCAGAAGAAAAAGGAAATCAAATAGCATTTTTATTATGTAGAGAGTTTGTGCCCAATCAGATGGCCTATATGTCCGCAGCTCTTATGTTGCCTACGCATAAAATTTCCCCTATTGGGAGTTATAATGTTTAACTCAGCCATAAAGGAACAACAAGATAGAGGGGAAGTATATAGTTTTGCTCTTGTTATGTAAAAGTAGCAATATATTTACAAACAAAAAATGCTACAAGATCAAAGGAAAAAACAGCTAAACAGTAAACGGAAAGAAAATGAAAAATTGCTCTAGGGATATACTATTTAACCCGGGCAAAAAGCAGTAAAAAAAATGCGCAGCTCTGAGGGCACTATCAATGTTTCTGGCTGTGATGCTTCCTTTTGCGATGTCTTGATACGCTATCTTTGCGGGAATACTTCTTCCTGCAAATGTCGCATTCATGAGGGCTATGATCCGGCGCTTCTCTAGGTTGATGTTTGTAACTGGCCAAATGGCGTTTGAATACCCATTTGATTTCGGTAACATAATTACAGTATGGACATTCCATTTTTACTTTTGAACGGCTACGAGCTCGACCCGCTTGAGCAGTCTTCGTCCTCAGACCAGTAGGCCGGTGGAAGCGGATGCGTTCCGGTTTCTGCTTCTTTGGAGGAGGCAAGGCTTGATTACCGGTCGGTAAGGCCATTCCACCATTAACAATAGGTATTCCGGCAGGTCCAGAAACAGGGACCAAGGGCACGTTCGGAAAGGCCAGCGGATAACCTTGCAAATAGCCGCTCGTAGTGTTGCCTTGATTTCCATTGACGGGAGCAATTGAAAGAGGCTGATATGGAAAGTATGGTTTTCCCGGCCAATCATCTTCCGGAAAGAGCAAGTCAGCAGGGTCAAGATCAGATGGAGTCATTGAGGGCCACTGTGGCGGATAGGATGGCAGCATGTTTGATACGTCTTGGTCACTTTCTTGATTTGGTGCGGGGCTGCTTGTCACAGAGGACAACGAGTCCGTCGAGCTAAGAAATCCGTGAAGGGGAGAATATGTGTAATCCATTGTGTGTTTCGATGTAAGAAAAATAAAAAAAGAAAGAGAGATTCCGAAAAGCAATAGTTTTTATAGAGAACAAAATGGTGGTTGTCTTTGTGGTCCAATGAAGGCTGCGATGTCTTCCAGCGCACCGCATCTTTTTGTTAAACGTATTACCTGAAGAAAATGCAAGAGAGGGATTCAGCGAAGCTTGCTTACCATGGCCACTACAAAATCCAATTACTTATTTTATGTCGCACTAGACCTTTAACATCCGTTTACGGTAAACGATGTCAATCCACGCTTGAAAAATGGTTTGTTCCAGGGGCCAGAAAATTGGAACAGGAAAAAAAAAGATGCCATATTTGGTTGCGTGATCTGCTCTTGACAAGACCGTCGTCGGTTGCCTATTTCCTATTCATGCACCATCAGTTGCACCAACAAGTATGTCAATCCTCACAGTTCCATTTTATACTTCAGTAGGGATAGCTTGTCTTTTAGTGGATGACACTTTTAGTCACTGCCATATAGATGCTGTGTAAGCGACAGATTTAACCGTGAAGCACAGTCCGAGCGTGATGCCTTACTAGGAAGATTACCCTTTTCTGGAAGGTCTGTCTCTTGCTTGGTACTAAATCACTTGAAAGAAAAAAGAAAATATGGGGTGTATGCAGCATTGTTGTTCCCATCACCAGAGGAATGCATGCAAATTCAACAAACATATCAATCGACATTCACGGTCTCTGCTTTGATTAGAACATCTTTTTCCAAAGTAAAGACAAAATGAGGGATGATAATTACCATAAATAGGTACTGTAATCAGATGACGGAATGTTGCACACAATACAATCGCCTAGGGAAGGATCCCAAACTGTAGTTTTCTTGTAAGCTCATTCGTTTATGTTATTTTTATGCATCACACAAAATCAACATAGAAACGTAGAAGATATCGCAGGCACAAATCGATATGTCATATGTTAAAAGTGACTCTTGGATATTCAAAAGATATTTTTGTTTGTGTTCTTCGATCTCTTGCTTGCTTTACATTCTTTCACTTATTGAAGCGCAATGCTTAATTCATGGAATACAATTTACAGCTCAAAAAAAGGTGTTTTGGATACCACTCAAACTAAAAAGTAAAAGGGTAAACTTGGCTGTTGATACAAACATAAGTTACCGAAGAAAGCTCTTTACAATGATTCCTAAAACTCCGCTACTCAACGCTGTTTGTATGACTTTCTATTCTGTAAAAGTTTGGGTGTACTATGAGCCGTAGCAAATAACAGTATTCTAAAAGGCGTATCAATAGCTGCAACTCACATCGTATGCAGAATATCGGAGATTATAAGGTCAGTTTCTTTTTCGGACATGACAGGTTTTGACAAGATGCCTACTATTGTCTGCTTGCATTATTTCCATGTTGATGATGTTTTGGCCAACTTCATTACAACTAGAATTAGTGAATAATGATTCTCTCTGTAGTTAAAGAAAAGCTAAGCTACGTGCATCCTCGACTTCTTATTATCGTCCCATGGCGTTTAGGAGTGCGACCGGATGCTTGGGGATTAGAAAGGTTTCAAGTGATTTGGTCATTTGCAGGTGGATATCATAACCAAAGTATTTCGACGCAGAATCCGCAATGTCTGCCGAATAGGCATAGATAAACCCAAGAGATCAATAAGGTAAAAACACATCAATAAATAACAAGAATCATCATCATATTACTTGCAACATTCTCAAAAATGCAAGTTTTTGCGAAAGACATTGCAATATCCATGCTGGTCCAAGTGTATTCCACGATGGCCAACGGGTCAACGCCTTCCGTCCAAATATAACCCCAGACCATAGCTGAGCCTGATCCATGTTTTACGGTTCTTAATCCTTGTTCATTCCAGTCTCTCTCAGGCAGCCATGCAAAGTGCGCGAAGCCGTCCATCATTGCCAATGATAGGGTATCGCATCTCATCGGACCATATCAGCTTTTTCCATTGTTCAGGCATCCATTTCAGGCAATCCATTGGGCAGCAAAGCTGGCTCTTGTGTCTTTTGGTGAGCAACTGTCTTCGTGCAGGGGAGCAAGAACGGAAGCAAACTTTGCGCATAGAAGCCTTAACGCGGGAAGAGATACTGCCTTGACGGCTCCTGAAAATGGTAATAGTGTGTCATAACAGGCACCCAGGGCTCTCTAAGATTCTTAATTTGATCAGCCATGGATCACGTATGTCAAAGGCCGTGCTATATTGATCCATTTCTCATTTTGATCGTGCTGAATTTCTTCTGTGGCATTCTGATATAATGGAAGGTGAACTTGGACATACTGGCTCGTTACGCAATCTCCAGGATGGACATTCCAAGGTCTCTAAAAGTAACAATTACAGTAGCTTCTTCAGAAGTGAGTTCTTCAATGGTATTTCAGTCGTTTTGACACGTAATAACGAGAAAAATAAGGTGAGGAAAGGGGTCAAACAAAGAAAGTATGTTATTGGTTGATGTATGAGAAATGGCGTCTTTATTTAACGCCAGCGTTTATTTGCGGGGATGGATGATAATACATAGATGGACCAAGAATATGATCACAAAATGCGGGGTAGATCGATCGAGATATACCCCGGCTAATGATTGCTATATGGAGTGATAGCAAAAGGTGTAGATAAACCCCGGAAGAAGCTGCATCAAATATAACTCTGCCCGCTGCTTTTACGACCTAAGGCCGGAAGAAACGGAAAATACAAAAAAAAAAGATACAACATAAACAAGGCAGAGATATATAATGATGGTTGATGGATTGAGGGATAGAGAAAGTGTAGAAATTAGATATAGGTCGGAGTAAAAAATATCGGAATAAGGAAAAAAATTGGAGAAGGGAAAAAAAAAAGGGTTTTGTGGTCGGTGCGTCTGTTTCACTGGCTGAACTTCTTTACAGTGCCAATGCGTCCGCGTGCATTTTTTTTTCATGAGCTTTTAAGGTATCGGGACGGTTGAACGATTTGTCGCAGAACCTACAAGAGACTCTTATACGTTCCGCGCTCATGGCCTTGCGATGCTTGTCGGATTTTTCGTGACGTCTTGAGCGCCATCCAGGACCAGTTATCGCATCGCAGATGGAACACTTAATTACCACTTCAGTCTCATCACGACGACTTCGCGACCTTGCCTCTTCTGTCTTAATATTCTCTTGCTGGGAAGGGATTTTTGCAGGATCATCTGTCAGTGGAGGGCACAAAGGCTGACCACAGATTGGCGGCAAGACCATTCCACCAGTAACATCGGGTGCTACACCTGAAAGAAAGTACAATATTTTATATGGGTTAGGGCATGTTTCTTCATACAGCCCCCAAATTTGTTACCTTGATGTTTGCTCTTCGGATCAGTAAAGGATGGTTCAGACCTTGATGATTCTCCCAATTCGTTGTTTAGCCAATGGACCAGATCATCCAAGTCGGAATTAGACGCAGAAGTGGATGGAGATTGTGATGATCCCGTGGTGAATGCGTCCTGACTATCTTCATTGGATGTGACGCTACTTGCAATAGACAGAGGTGACCATGTCGAGTTAAGAAATTCTTCGAAGCTATCAGGCAGATCGCACATAGTACACTTAAAAAGAAAAAGAGTTGAGATGAAGAAAAAAATAAAGCATACCAGACTATATATAACAACAGGATGGTTGAGATGGTTGCCATGGATGGCCGCAACTGACGGATTATTAAAAACGTGATTTGCGTTTTTATATGTGTGGTTGCACTTGTTGATGATGCTTTCCTGCAAATTCATGTCGATCCTCTCACGTCATGTCATGTTGAAAGGTCGCTAAGATTATTCCAAGGCCAAGCGGTAACGGATTATAGAAGAAATGTTCGACGGTGGTGGATTGTATACTGAGTGGATTTACGCAGTGACAGCGGCGTGTAATGAATTCGTTGATTGAAGGACATCAAGAAGATACCCTATGTCCGTGCGTAACTCTTTCCACATAAGGAAGCCCTTCGTGCCAAAGAAAAGAAGAAACAACGTCGCTCTGCGATTTGTCATTTTTATTTTCCATTGATATTCGCTTCTTTATCGTTCTTTTTTCCACATTCAATTTTTTTCCTGATAGTTCGCTTGAACCTACTGATCCTGTCACTAACAATGTGCACGTATTGTATTACCCAATTAAGTCTTGCAAGTTTGGGAAATCTTCCATGTGACTAAACCTCAATACTACGGCCGCCTCGCAATTTGATTGGGCCTTCATGTCCATAGGTTCGGTTTGTTAATGGGTATCAACACAAACAGAACCACGTCGGGCAGGCGAAGCAACGATGATTCGATGTTAGAGGTCCTCAAGTATTACAGTCATTTGCCGCTACTGTTCCTGCCCGTTTGCTGGTGCAGTTTTGATCGTGGCTTTGCTTCAAGGTCGTTCCTATTAACTTTTTTAACATCACGGTTTACGCTGCACAGTGTTCCATGTAAGAGGTTCGGGAAAAGCGATCATGTTGTTATTTCAAGGGATTTCGTTCGTGCCTCTCAACTTCAGCGTTGAATTGCGTATCCAATGCTTTCGTCTACTTTTGTTCAGGGAGAAAACACATCATCTTCTTTGGTTTCGAGGTTTTATATATCTTCTATTTAACACGGGTTCTTTACCTTTATATGATCGTGTAACCCAAGAAATAAAGAACTACACGTGAAAAATGGTACGGGAATTTAATATTCCGATGATGTAACATTAGATATTAAGGTTGGACAATCTGAGGTTAAAAAAAGATGCTCTTAAGAGAAGAAAAGGTAGCGAAATTGCAGGAGTCGAAGTCGAAATCTAGTATGGATGCCACTAATCACAGTCCAGTAACAGAGCCTTTGCCGACAGATGAGGATAACTCGGACGGAATGCTTGTGGAGGACATTACTAACCAAGAAGGTCGTAGTAGAAAAGATTCTAGCTTTTGACACTTCTAAGTTTCAGCCAGTCAACACGACTGTAACGGTGATTAAGCACGAAAAAAAAGAAAGACTATGATTTTGAGTATATAGAACGTTGCATTCGCCTTTTGCAAGATGATGGTTTTTCACTTCTTAGAGCTGCCGAACGAACAAGTACGATTCAATGCACTTTTTGCTTATATGTCATCAAACCAGTACAATGCTAGCGATGCAGTAGTATTGCCTGGAATTACAGTACAAAAAGGTAAATGTCGATCCAAGGACCTGCTCCCTGAGAATTTTGCTCTTCTGATTAAGCTTCTTGATGACAACCCGTCCGTTCTACTTGAACAAGCACGGAGCGATTTATGCAATAATTCGTAAGGTCTCACCATCTCCATTGTCAGTCTTTACGAACACATCCGAGAAGAACGCGTATCGTGTTCGGAGCAAGCGACTAAATACACTATGGAAATAAATGCGCTAAGTACGATAGAGCTACGCTTAAATGTTACAACTCAATGGCAAAGTGATGCTGATTGCTCACAAAAAACTGTGTTTGCATCGATGAAGCTGTATTCCAATCGAACGATAGCATGCTGTGTTTGGTCAAAATTTGGAACATCAGCGAACGTGAAGCCTCCCACAATGTGAAGGTAAATATCAGGATCACCGCTTGAAGGTTGAGCCGATCAAATGGCTGATGCAGCAAAGACCGAAAGGAATTTCCACAAGGATCTCATTCGAAGAGAAGTAAGAGTGAGAGTGGATATCCCAGCCATAAACCGATCAAAAGAGAAGGACAGCTTATTATGTCATGAGACTCATGAATTCTGCCATGGATTTCCTAATAATTACGAAAAGGATAGATTCTACATTGTCATGGACAATTGCAGAATTCATTGTTCATTTTGCTGTAGACGCTATAAGCAAAGGAGGATAGAAGCAATCGCTTAACCCGCCCTATTCCCGTCTTACAAGTCTAATAGAGAAGTTTTGTCTAAGATAGAGAAGAATATAAGAGGAAGCCCGTTGGACAAAAGCGATACACTTGCTACTCGCGTCACTGAGACATGCGATGGATTGCTTAGGATTTATCCGGCATTCTGAGTGTTACTGATATAGATATCTTTCGAGAAATTGGTTCGAAATAGCATGACATTAAGAGTATTATAGCTGATTTTGTACACTCTAGCAAGCATGTAGATGTGTCTTGGTTATCCACAACCTTCGTTTCAAAGAGTAATAGGATTGTTTCATTTTAATACCAGACACTCTTGGGTCGTGCAATGGAAACAGTGTATCACATCAATTTCAGGGGCATTGATCTCCGTACAAAGCGAATTTAAGAGGAAGCCTGCATGCATATTATTACACGTTTTCCTAATTCGTTGCATTGATGGATAACTAACGCAGTAATATAGTTGAAACCGCTTGTCCATCTCAATAGGTCGATGACAGCAACATATGCATCCATGCGCTTAAGCACTTCGTTTTATTCGATTGAATATGATTGAAAATTATATATCAAGGGCATTTGAGATGGTAGTAAACACTTATACCGATTGACAGATATTGCAGTCTATCTGACCTCACACTCGTTACCGTTTGCTGATGGCAAATCCTTGTTTCATCTTCGTCTTCCTCGAGTAAGTTTATTCCAATAAAGAGGTTTAATTATAGCATAAGTACCACATCTGTTCTTTAAAAGTGCTAGTGGCTAGTTAATTTCTGTACTCATCTGCAATACAATGATCTCCAGCTAAATAAAAAAGTAGTTCGAAATTGTGGATCCCTTATTGTACGCTATTTGTTAGTCTTTGTTACAGCCTGTATGCATGTCAACCTTATTCAAAGAGCCCAAAAAATATCTCAATCATCGGAGACAATGATCTTCTTTTTTCTCAACAAACTTTATCTCGTATATGAACCTGAGGGAAACAACAACTTAACATTGCAGACGGATTTGGTGCTGTTTTCAGGCAGTGTTTCCCGACTCTTTTGGTAGCATTTGTGGTGCACTAAGGTATGAAGAAGATAAGCATGTGAAACCCCTTGATCTCTACGTAATAATTCTAGATCAAACCGGTCTTAAGGACAGTAAAGAAGCACCTGTGAGGATAACGTTATATCATACTAAGCAAACAAGTGATTATCATTATGCTTTCTGTTACTAGAAACAGCTTGGCCGGGTGCCACAGCAATGGAGAAGCTTACTGGGAATGATAATAGCATAGCGCTAGTCTTAAACCATGGTATAGCAATCAAAATAACTAGTTCTCTCCAGTAAACGAGCTGGTTCTTATCTTTACGGATATATTTATTGAGACGTCTTTGTAAAGAATTTTGCTTCGATGTTGCTCTCTTCATTCGGGCTACCCCATACTAATACAGACGATTTGACCGTCTTATTCTCGAAATTTATTTATGATCTTCCTCTTTCTTCTTCTATATTATTATGTTGACAAGGGCTGTTATACAAAGTGAGCTGCTATCATTAGTTCCGGTATTCCTGGTATTGTCAACTTCAGTTTAATATTGTTGTTTCATTTGTAATCAAAAATCGATATAGAGCGAATACCGGTAAGCGTTGTACGAAAGATAGCCATTCTGGCGTGACACAAAATTGCTAGAGAACGGCATCGCAGCCTGATAGCAAACTCAGCTGCTACTTTGTTTTGTTAGAGTCATTTCGACCCTATTAAGAAGAGGGGATTGTCGGTGAAATTGTTCAATGGAAAAATAGAAAACAAACAAGATTATCATGTAAGCTTTAATCCTTATCAAACTTTCAGGTATTTCATCTAGAGCAACTGATGCTTACAATTAATGGAATTTATGGACAGCAGCATGGGAGTTCATGGCTTCCAATGAGATTTGCCTTTCATTGTCTCAGGAATTGCGCTGTAAAAGCCTCCTAGAGAAACTAACAGTGGTCGGTGCTCCTGCACGCTCTGCCTAAGCCGTTAATCCATCTTCCGGACACAGGCATGCAGGCCCACGATATCAAAAATAGCACCAATAAAAATACCCATTTGTGTTGTTTCCATCATTTAAAAAAGAAAAAACCCATTCTATCCATATCTAACTATTATTGACAGTTGGTTGCACCAACCCATTGTAACAAAGAAAATGGTACAGCATGTGCACCGCAAGGGAGTTTATGTAAACTTGGGGAGGGACAGTATGTCAAACACAGAATCGCCTCCAGCTTGCATTAAGTTAGCTGATTTTAAGATACAGTAATTACTAGTTTTCTAGCGAGGATTGATTTTTAGAATGCTTTTTCTTTAAGTGATTTCTCAAAGAATCTTTGCGCGAGTACTTGTTATCACACATTGTACATTGGTGATAGAGAAGTTCCTGGCCGATTGCCTTGCGATGTGTATTCGAGTCTAGGTGGCGCTGCCAAATCCAACCAGGTTCCGTTTCAACGTTGCAGTAATTACAAATCATTCTCCTGGTCAAAGTTTGAGTTCCAGCACAGCGATCAAGACAATTCACCATTGGTTCCAGGAAGTTAGACCCTCTGCTCTGGTTAACTGTACAAGGTTCTGGCGAAGGTACAATTGGTGATGTGCTGGTAACAATACTTGAATATCGGCTGGATGCAACGGCGGCATTGCTATCTACATCGAGCTCGTTGTGTGGAAACGGTATGGAAAGAGATGTAACTGGTTCGTCTTGCATGTAATAAATCAGATGATCGTTTGTTGCAGCACCTGGATTGATATCGTAATGTGCGCCAGAAGTTTCATATTGATGGTCAAGAATATGATCGTGTTGTAGAAGCTTTACTTGGATTTCATCCTGAAAAAAAGTGGGGATAGCGTTGCGAGTGGCTATTGAGTTGATTGTTTCGTTCCCAAAATGGCCTGAGTAAAGGGACGATTGCGCCATAAAGGTGATTGGCGGTTCATTTGGATACGTTTTCCAATCATAACAAAGACAAGCAAAGTAGCAAGCTAAATCAGATAAGCAGCGGCTGTCTCTCGGCACTGCTACACATTGCTCATGTCGTGGAGTCGAAGGTGAAAGGTTGTGTATCGGACAGGTACTTGTTATCATGAAAGTAACGAAAGGATAGAGGAAGAAGAAAAGAGTGAAGTAATATCGATGTAAAGAGAAGGGATTTGAAAATGAAAGAAGTTCGTGGGGTAAAAACGAGGAAAATGGAATGTCAGCTTGTTTTATACAGCGGTATTGTAGGACAGCAGAAGGGAAGATGGTTGTGGTGCTGGTCCTTAGGGGTGGATATGTGTGTGTGTATGTGTGTGCACACGTAGGGTGGTTAACTTCGTTCATTTACGTCTTCAGTCACTGTCGAGAGTGGGATAGAACATGGAAGAACAGCGGATGAACGGAAGATGCCGCAACCATAAGCAAAAAAGAAGGAATTGTGATTATGCCTATATTTTAGTGCAGAGACAATAAAGCGATAGTTTGAACACACTCACCTATCCTTACCCAATTCGCCCACCGACACCACTTTGTATGGTTCACTGGTGAATCTCTTTTATTTAAACTGTGTTCGGAGTTCCAACCACACTTCTCGCTCAACCTGTCCAATCCTCGCAACGGTGATGCATTTCCACTCCTCCTAGCATATGCTAGATACTCTGAAAATAGGTTTGTGGACCTGGTAAGTCTAAACGCCATCAAAGGTCAATTACAGAAGACCTGTGGTTGTTTTCAGTTTAATGTCGATCATATTCCATTTTAAGGACAGTAATGATTTGACACACAAGCTTCGATTGGATGTCTTGGTTTTCGGATTTTGATTCACGAGAATGTGTACGTACAAAGAAATCTTGGTTGCCGCATTGCATAATTGTATAACATTAAAATGCCATGTTTTAGCTGCGTAACAATTACTGACGTTCCATAATCCCTTCCCGCAACATAGCACTATGGCCAAAGTTGGGAAGTCAGATTTCCAATCGTTTCAAACTTGCGCTTACTTGATTTGATACACCACATGTTTATAGATTTCGGGAGCTAAAAAGCGGGTGATACACCAAATATGTGCTGGATCGTAGACGCAACATGTGTTGATAATTCATACCCATATAACATGGTGACACTGTGTGTTTGGTGGCTTCTGCCGTATTGACATATACAAAGCAATCTGCATTTTATATCACGAACGATTTTCGAACTCACGACGCCCTTGTTCTTTCCAAATTAGGCTGATAGATTTTTGCCAAGATACGATTGCTACGCTGCTCAATTGGGCAAGCTCGCTTGCTATCTCTGATTGTACTTTCTTCTGCTTATTGGCACTGCATTGCTATCCGAATTAAATCACCCAGACTCATAGAAAGTGGCTCTTATTGATGATGCAAAATGCGTGTATAATCAGGTATATATGCTATGGTTGTGAGGCTGTGCTGTGTTGATGTTTCAATCTGCTTTTCCTCTGTAGCTTTCCATGTATGTTCTATGAATGCGATCTGTGTGTATAGGTTTCAAATAGCATATTGTGTAATAGAAATTCTTTGCTAAATGTAGCCTTATATAATAGTTCCTACTGACTGAAATTATGTAATCTTCATTATCTATAACAAGGTTCTTAGTCAGCTATCAATAATCAGGAGTCCCCCAAATCAATTAAGTACACACAAACTTTATATCCGAGATTGAGCTTAATGCTTGTAGGCTTAGCCATTTCTACACAAGTCGTTTTTAATGTATAGAGCAAATCGTTATTTTGCTCAATAACCAACGCCATATGCACCTCGATTGATCCGTCAAACAAGGCTCAGGGACTTGTACTTAGTATGCGAGTAAGAAATGGAACCGCATTAAGCCGAAGACTTTGAACAACCGGGAACATCGGGAAGTGATCAAAAAGTTTAAAGCAACGTACTTGTATACCTTATACAAGTACTCACAACATCTCATCAGCATGAGCAAAAGAACGGTAACCGAAATACAGGTTAAAGAAGGCCAGTAAAACTAAGCTGATTAATCAACCAGCTCTGGGCAGGTCGACAGTGGCAATGAATGCTGTGCTGGTAGCAATTAAATCAAACCGACTTTGGCTTTACAAATTACCGTCATCTATAGCAGTCATCCTACTAATCAATATTATATGGAGAAACTTGCTTCTTGAAGAGGATGAACCAACCAGTATTTGCTAATACTTATTTTATCCATACAAAATCAATAATCTGCTGAATAAATAAAGGTTCCGTTGTCATTAATCCCGCGAGTAAAGTATAGACCCTGTGAAGGATGATACGAGTTATATCAATTCCTTTGATATGCGGTGGTATGTTTTCGGAAATGGCATTGGCAAGGAGCATTTATAACGAAAAAGAGACCTTTTCAATGAAGATTAATAACCCAGTTATGTTTTATTCGAGAAACCATCCTCATTTCATACTGGACACCCCGTATCGCGACCAAAATCCTATCAAGCTACGTTAATTTCGCTCAAATGATGTCAGCTGGAAAACATTGAACCTGAACGTAGACATAAGATCGTCGACATTGCCGATTATCCGCCTGACCTGGCTAAGACCACACCAGCCATTAAAAAACAACTGCGCGTTTCGGGGTCACCAGCCCGCCAAGAATCAAAAAAAAAATGCCGGAGCGTCAAACTGCTCAGTTCCCGTTGTACCAAAACCTGCCAACGAGCTTGGCTTAAAGCAAACTGTTCATGTCCATTGACGATCAGCAACAAGGAAACAAGCAAAGGCAGTTGCCAGAAAAAGGTGCTGGCTTACAGGCTTCAGCAGGACAGCCACAGTCCGGCCAGCCTACAACGGCTATTGCCTCCGATCACGCTGCAGCGGAATTCAAAGCCGAGGGCAACGATGGTACGCATGATCCCTCTTTCAGAGACAAGAATCGAATCAGTATAGGAAAGGACACTGATACTTCTCTCTCCTTCTTCGTTCTCTTTGTGTATGTGTGTCATATTTTCCAGCTGTGACCATTTTCAAGGCTGCACATCAAGGATCGTTTCATTCTATACGACACCTATTAGACAGTAAAAAAGCGACAGCGAACGATGTGGATGAACAGGGAGCCACTGCATTGCACTATGCTGCCATCGGCAACCACGATGTCTGCGTCAAATATCTGATTGATCGTGGTGCCCAAGTAGACGCACCGGCCGGAGAGCTACAAGCGACACCACTGCATTGGGCAGCAAGGTACTTCCATTTTTTTTTTTTTTTACTGTGAAGCTTATTTGACGAGTTGGATAAAAGGAAAGGAAACATAGCCTCGGTGCATCGGCTGATTAAAGAGGGTGCAGATCCTACGTTGAAAGATGGGCAAGGTTACAACGCTCTTCACCTGGCAGTACACTCATCACAAGCGATGTTGGTCTTGTACCTATTGAGTCTCGGAATGGATATTGACGCAGTGGATGGTGTAGGAGGACATACTCCACTTATGTGGGCAGCCTATCAAGGTCAGGCATTAACGGCCGATCTCCTGCTTCGTTTTGGTGCCAGTGTTCGAGCAGTAGATGAGTCATTGCTCACACCTCTCCATTGGGCGGTTGTTAAGGGAAACAAGATGTGTATTCGAAAGATGCTCGAATATGGCGCTGATCCAACCGCAAAGAACAATACAGGGAAGACAGTGATGGATTTTGTAGAAGAAAAAAAGTTAAACCACGTTTGGAATCGTGCTGTTCTCGAGTTTGATGTCTTCGCGGAAGGAAAACCAGATCAAGAGCCAAGGATTGGGACATACCCAGGTTCTCAAGGCAGGAAGATGGCAAAGGTAGAATCATTCCATTATGCGAGTGGACAGAAACGGCTAACCCGATCCATTGATATGAATTTAGCGGAAGATCAACACCATTATCTATATATTGCCTTTCATCGTGCTGGGACTTGCGTTTAAGACATTGGCCATATTTCCTTGGTACGCTGGCTTACCACTGGCATTATTGGAATTTATGGGCATGCATGTTGGCATTGTCAAATACCTGATTACTGTTCCAAGTCATGATGGGCTTTGGAGAACTCCTTATTTTTCGAGCATTTTTCAAGCCTCTGCATTTTGGGTTTTACTTACTTGGGCAGTTGTTCTTGTACCAGGTAGGTCTAATTACGCGCCAAATTTTGCCATCAAGTGACTGAACAGATATCAAGCTACTGCACATATGCTTTTTGTCAACCTTATCATGACGATAAGCTTCTTCACAGCAATGTATTCGTTCTATACTGCTGTTATGGCTGATCCAGGTTTTATTGATAACAAATTGTCTAAAGAAGCACAGCGTGCCGCTATTCTTGAACTTGTCGAAGAACATACCCTTGATATCCGACACTTTTGTGTCACTTGCTTGGTAAGTGGAGATTTAAGGACATTCCATGTGTATTAAGCTATATCCCAGATCAAAAAACCCTTGCGGTCTAAACATTGCAAGATCTGCAACCGATGTGTGGCCCGGTTCGACCAGTAAGTAGACCAGTATCGTAGGTGAATCTTTCCTAACACGTGGGTAGCCATTGTCCGTGGATTTTCAACTGTATTGGCGTCCGTAATCACCGGCAATTTATGATTTTCTTATTCAATATGGTGACCGCCATTATATGCTTTATTATACTCACTGTGGAATGTAAGTCAGATCGGTCTAATGTGGATGCATGGTATTAATAATGGTGCAGACTTTTCGATTGATACGCCAGAACTTGTACATATATTACCAATCATTAGCTTTACCCAGGAAGGCACATGCTTCCTTGGGCCTAACCTTTGTGGATATTTTGCCCGCGATACATGGACTCTCTCACTTGCGCTATGGACATGCTTACAACTGTCATGGTCGGTGTTCTTATTACTTGTGCAAGCCTATCAAATTGCGGTAGCTACTACAACCAATGAGAGCGCCAACTCCCATCGCTATTCATATATGAACAAAGGTGGAAGCATGATGGCTCACCTTGCTACCGGTCCGGCTGGAGGAACTGTTGGAAGCAACGGTCCAGACATACCTGTTGGTCACGGACATGCTCATGCCCATGGACACGCGCATGGTCATGCAGGTGGGTTCTGCCCTTGCCTTCAGCTTGTTGCTGGCGCTAGGGCACTTCATAAAACACGATCAAGACAGTCTGTCGGTTCCGGTGGTAATCCATTTGATCGAGGATGCTTAACGAACTGTATCGATTTCTGGATGGATTCGGATGAAAAACGACCTGGAAACGTTAACTGGCACGAACTATACGATATTCGGCAACTGAACAATTCTTCTACAAGACTTATGCCATCAATGAATGTCTAGGTGCTTATCCGTTCGCAGAAAAGGACAGAATATCGAGCGCTAGATCCCATAACGGATTTTTTTTTGTAAACATTAGCTCTTCCTTTTTTCTTCCCCTTGCAAAATCAAATATAATGCGCATTATATATACTCATATGCAAAGAACGACAGCCCAGGGCTAAATGCTTTCCGAGATCGTATTAAGGGAATATGATTGCAATATGGAACAAGTGGAATTCTACAGCAGAAGCTATGAAGGCAATGTATGTCTGTTAGCAAGAGTGCGGGTCTAACTGGGTGTCTGTGCTAGATAGATGGCTTGGCGACCTTGCAGATGCCGATACAGTTTGCCGTTGATTCTCGTTGGTAGGTGCGTCTGTTACGACGAGACGCTTGATCATAGCTGCCCATGATTCGGATTGTGAAGGTATTGCAATCTTTTTAACACGTTTGCTATATTATTAAACTTTACATCACATGATCCTGACTTCTTACCTGGTAAGGGAAAGGATTTCCTTCTGTTGTAGTGATGGATGGGATGTGTTCTTTATGGTCGTTGGCCATTTTCAGAATGTCAAGAAGTCGCAGTGGTAGCTGTCGTTCTACCGATCTTTGAGCCTTTTGACGTTCTATTGCATAATGGGTTACAATCTTTCGCTCGCTACTTATCCATAGGACCGCTGGGGAGAATCTTACCTTGATCGTTCTGAGGATGCAGTATACCTAGCGTGATAGCCCATTGCTCCCAACAAACCAATTCTTCTGATTTGGAGAGTTGAAACCAGTTTTTCTTCAACCGTTTTTCATAAAATAACACAGCCATCTATCGTTTTTGCATCAGTAGACCAATTCAAAGAGATCATAATGTCTCTCTCTATCTTACCTTTCCCTGCTTTACATTGCTATTGTTCTGTAGAAATTCGGTGATACGATCCTCCACTAACTTTTCAATATCAGGGCTATCTGTAATAGACTGGACGAAACTTGGTAAGAACAGAATTATGCAGCTAAAACGAAAGGTAATATTTTTTACCACAGTGGTATCGAGTACACGTAGTTCACGTGGGGCAACGTTGACAAGTAATCGATGGAAGAAGATGGAATGTAGTAAGGCTGTTCAAGTAAGTCTATATGAGGAAGAATCGAAGGTAAACCTTTTCGCCTTACCTCGAAGGACATCTCTTATGGATTCCCTCGGTACGGAGACCTGCAGAAAAACAAGATCTGGTCAGAGACGATCAGAAATATATGAGTTTGCTGTGAACCAGAAAGAAAACCAAAGACAACTTCTTTTGTGAGTGCTATTTACCATTTCAATGTTGAATTCCTGAGCTTGAACAGGCATCTGAAGTGTGGTAGTGTGAAGGAAACAAGTTCAGTCAATTCGAAGCGAGCTAAGGGCGGTAAAAACCGAAAAAGGAAGGAAGGGACAATCATTGCTCAAATTCCACCTGACTGTTCATGCTGAAGTCTATGGTGATCGACCACTGCCTTCCTCTGCCCCTTCATATTCACTCAGATTTGAACAAGATATACGTAACAGAGCGTCCTCAATGCAAATCTGGGTCAAAAGACAGTTATCAAACGTATGCCTTAAATGCCACAGCTTTCGCTTTCATAACAGCACTTGCACTCTTCATTTGCCTTTTGTCCGCTAGTTTACGCAAGTCATATTCAAAAATACCATGTGGATAAACTAAACAACCATCGTGGTTTGGATGGATAGCACGTCCAGCGTTCAGTTCATCCATCCAATCCCTTGAGTAAAGAAACAGATAGGATACTGTCGGTTGCTGAAATGCCACAACAGTCATGCTTGTGTTGCCTCACTTTTGGTTAAGGTTGCCCTTTTCTTTAGTCATATTCTATTCCGGCCGTGACATGACCTTACGTACTCTGAGTACGGTGTTGGGTTCTAAACGGTTGTTACTGGCTACTACTACTACTATTGCTACTACCGCTACTGCACTTCAATCGCCCCGCGCTTGGAAACCTATTCAGAAACCGCCATTCAACTGGTGCCAGCAAATTACTATGACCACAGCCGCACCCGAAAAAACGTTTACAGCAGCGTGCTGTATCATTGGCGACGAAATCCTCAATGGCAAAACGAGAGATTCCAATGCTTATTTCCTTGGTAAAGAAAACAGTATAAGTCTATCAGCCACGTACCAATTCTCAATAAAACCAAAAAATAAAACCGACTAGCCAAATACCTTTTCGAACTTGGTATCGACTTAAAACGGGTGGAAGTCATTGCAGACGACTACAGTGCCATTCAAGAAACTATTTGTCGGTTGTCAAGCCAGCATGATATTGTGTTCACCAGTGGTGGCATCGGTAACCTTTTCTTATGAGCCCCTTTTGATCAATGCTAAAAATAAAGTCTAATCGTATTAGGGCCCACGCATGATGATATCACTTATGATGCTTTAGCAAAAGCGTTTGGTCTGTCGCTCAAGTTGGACGACGAAACGTGCCGATTGATGGAAGCCACGATGATGAAATCGCCGGGATGGAAGCTAACAGAAGCTCGTAAACGTATGGCATTGTTCCCATATCCGTCCAAAATCTTACGTACACCTGTCTCGGGTCTTTGGGTACCTGTTGTCGTTGTGAACGAAAATATCCATGTCTTGCCAGGCATTCCTCATTTATTTGAACGACTCCTGGAATCCCTGCGGCCGCATTTTCAGCAATTGGTAGAAGCGAAGCATGGAGAGAATGGAAAATATCATCGAGTACAGATCGCCACACGCCTGCAGGAAGGCAAGATCGCACCATTTTTATCTGCTCTCCAGGAAAAGGTTAGAGATAAGCACATCAAGATAGGAAGCTATCCAAAATGGGGCACAGATGCGCAAGGTATACGGGTGGTGGTGAGTGTCGTTGGTAAAAATGAACAAGTTGTCCGCGACACGGCGGAACAGATTGCTAGAGACATTGAGGGCTGGACATATACACCCGAGAAAACCGTGAAGCTGTGAAGGGGCTGATAAATATTATGTAACAATATCTTCTTCATCTTTCTACATTATAATGAAAATCTCGCCCTCCCTCTACCGAAGGGATTAGACCTTGTCTTCTTCTTGACCTTCATTCTCACAAGCGATGTTTGGTTTTTTGCTTGCCATCTGCTCTAGTTTGCTAAGTGAATGGATCAAATTCTTTAACGTGCCTGGAAAGATATATAATTCGAATAAATCTGTAAAACTTTAGTAATTGATGGATTATGTAAGTACTATCTCTTGGTATTTCTACATAACAATACAGAGTCGTGGCCTTTCTATTATACGGATAGACATTTCCTCTTCTTCTACGTCATCGTCCTCAACAGCATGCATTTGCTTGTTCTGCAGTTTATGTTCATAGTTCGGTCGATTCAGTTTTTCAGCAGCTGGTGAGTATCCTTTTGACGCTGCCTTGTTGAAGCACTGCAATGCTTGTGAATAATCTGATGGAACACCAACTCCATCCTCATAATATGTTCTAATAATCCACAAGCACACAGAGTCAATTGGTAAGATTCTTCAATGGAGCAAACAGGCATTGTTCATCATTTTCCTGAAACGTACCCTAGTATGTATTCCGCTTTGGCTAGGCCTTTTTCAGCAGCTCGCTGACACCATCGGAAGCCAAGGCGGGGTTGGCATAATAAATGACCTGGGATGCCTTGAACATAGAGTCTTGAGAGGTCCAACATGGCATAGACATGACCTTCCTCCGCAGCCTTTGTATAATATTGCAGACTATGTGCCGGCTGTTGCGTTTGATCTAAGAGTCCCTGTTCATATACTTGCCCTAGTCGGTGTATTGCATCTGTCAAGTGATAGTTGGCTGCCTTGGTAAGGTACTTTATGGCGAGTTGGACGTCCTTGAATTCGGCTAATAGCTCTCTACATATGGCATAAGAAGGACGTTTTATTTTTTCCATTTCTGTTGTTTGTTTTTCTTACTTTGGTAAGCCAAACGAATCCGGTTCGCCTGCATAAACACAGCTGAGAACGAAAGCTGGCTCAGCACAAGTAGCATCCGTTACATCAGCTGCCCGCTGGAGATAAACCATGCCCTGCTGAATATCTCTTTCCTGTCCCCACCGTCCCCTAAGCAGGACACGAGCCAATTTCTATCGAAAAAAAAAACAAATATTTCATGAGTGCCAAAGATAAAAGCAGAATATAAAGTTGGTCACTTACATAAATGGCTACTGTATGTCCTTTTGAGGCTGCCATTCTGTAATTTGCCATAGCCTTGGCATAGACCTTACGGCTTCTCCAATGCTGAGCCAACTCGTAGTAGGCGTCTGCCCACCCAGCCTTAGCAGCAGCCTGGAAGCACCGAACGGCTTTCTGAGGATGGACCTTTGGCGGTCCTGTCCCGGAAGGAGGGCCATGCATGTACCACTGACCCTGAATAAACAGTGCTTCGGCATGACCGGATTTAGCCAGCCGATGAATCCAGTAACCTGCCTCTGCCAAGAGCCGTTTCTGTGTACTAGTCCTTGTCAGGTTCACCGTCATGGTGTTGTCCGTGACGCTACCAGTGGTGGTGGTACCGACAGCTTCTCCTTGGTTATACAACTCGGCGATCTCCAGTAAATATTTAGTATATGTCATCTGGATATCTCTATCTCGGGTCTTCACAGCCATCCGTCGATAGATCTTTAGAGCTTCTCTATCCTGCGTCAAACTAAACGAGGCAATTCGTGTCTGACTCCTGGTTTTGATCTCCTCGGAACCCACATTTCTTTCTAGTTCGTTGGGGACTTGAGGAGGGTGCTGGAAAGGCTGGTGCTGATGTGACATTCTACCTTCCACGGCCACAGGAGCAACAGAGACTTCAGATGACACGGCTCCCCAAGGGGAGGGGATACCTGAAGGAGAACTAGGACGCAACAGCTGTTGTTGTTGTTGTTGTTGATTTTGCAATTGCTTTTGCGGAGTGGTATTATCGTCATTGGGAGTTTCGGGCATCATGGAGGAGTCCAAGGTTGTTGTGGCGCTGCTGCATGCAGATATAGGAGAGAGTGTCTCATTCTTTGCCATGCCATCGGATACAGTAGCCTTTAGAAGACCTATTCGTTTTTTGTTTGTTCAGGTGTAAACTTACGGTTCAACGTTACCTTGCTCTGGAATAGTTATTCGCATGGGGTTAGGAGCAGCTGGCGGCTCAAAAGGCTTCTGTAGCTTTACGTGAGACACCACTGGCGGTTCCGATGATAACATCTCGTCCTTTTGCTCGATTTTTTGGCTCCCCAAGCAATCTGGCAAATGTCGTACGGAGCCAAAGCTGGAATGGCTAGAACTATGACTCACTCGCAGGGAACGAGTTTCTGTAGAAGCATTATGGTGTACAGAGCTTGCTTGCTGATAATTGCTGCTGTCTTCAAAGCTTGTCCTTCCCTGTACGAAGGTTTGCGCAGGATACCAATGTGCTGAATGGTAACCATTTGTACTGTGGTTAATTTCGTATTGATACTGCTGATGATGATGATGCGAACTACTGTAATAGAACCGAGAATCTTTCTGAGGGGCTAATGGTGCACCAACGTAATGGTTGGTAGTTGATGACATTGCTGGTTGATATTGTTGCAAATGCTGGTACCAATCGATCGTCTGTGGGACGGGACCAGGCCATGGATGGGATGGCGCAGCTGGTATATCATCTTCTTCTGGAGTCTTTGGCAGTGGCTTCTTCGATCTAACTCTTGACAATTGCACACTCTGTTGAGGGAGCTGATAAGAGAGATCTGTTCTTGAATCATAATCATTAGGTGACGGCACCCATTGTGAATAATAGCTCTGTGCGTAAGCCATTGGAAAGAGATACTTGATCCGCTTTTCGGAAAATTAAATAGAAGCCTTACATTCAACAACATTGTATACAGCTTGCCATTTATGGGTATGTAAACTAATTCCTTTCAGGGCGTTTGAGCATCCATTTTATTTAGGTCCTCACAAACCAAGGTCAGCATAGCATTTATCGCAAACTCGATGCTGTTGATGAGCCAGAAGTTGTGAATCCTCGAGTGGAGCTGTCGGGTCGTGCAATATCTGAGATTCACTAAGATAGGCCCGTGACCCAGAACATCGGTTGCACACAACAAGACCACAGCGTCGACAGTGATGTCGTCTAACAAGTATACTAAACTTACGTTCACATCTTCGACACTCTTTGGCATCCATATCCGATTCCCATTGATATTGCCGAGGTTGATCCTCTCCAAAAGGAGTAGCTCCACTTGCCTGCCCAGTTGATGGCAAATCTTCATGGCTTATAAGGTCAATATTATTCATACTGCTACTAAGCTGAGAGGAAGTCTGCCATTCGAAGGTAGCAGCCGTTTCAGAGTCGCACGACCATGGATTAGCATCAAATTCTGTATCTGATTCCACCCCAGATGGTACTTCTTGTGTGGGTATAACAAATCCTAATTCTTGTTCCAGTTCTCGATTGTGTTGAGTTGAGATTGAGGAAATCGGGGTGGTTACTTTAGGTGCCAGCTCATTAATCTTTGAATTCAATTCATCCACTTTTGCCGAATATGATGCCATCCTAACGGACGCTTCTTGTTTGCGATATTGATTGGGATCGGCTATTGGTTTTTACAAAAAAAAACGCAAGAAGCAAATCAGTATTTTATGTATGTCCTGTTTCTGTTCACTCTCTGTCTTACTTTTGATTCCTGCAATAATGGTCTGTAAAGCCTCCTCATATGCTCGCAGCCTTTTAGTTAGACTTTCCAATCTATGCGTTTCGTTGCTACTCATATCGAGGCTTTGTACAGGGGAATCAACTGGATTGCTATTTGCTATAATTTCCGCACGATACAAATAGTCATGCCGCATTTGTTCTTCATCGTGCTCGCTCTGTCTAAGACCATCCTTGCCCAGATCCATGCGTCTTTTCATCACGCGCACCCATTTTCGGCGTCGGACCCATCCGTAACCGCTTGTAGGAGTCACAGGCGTCCATTCCGTTTCAGCTTCATCAAACGAATGGGCATACTGCCATCCCGAAGTGGGATCGACTCGAGGATCCCTGCTGTCAACCTCCCAGTCCGTCAGCCAGAACCAGTCTGATCCTAACGACGGGTTCCCTTTCTGTCTAGGTGGTAGTT